>SKFP01000233.1:0-13069 GCA_005815305.1 Pandalus platyceros | reverse complement strand
GAAGCATACATTTAAGATTGATTTCTTCGAACTTAGATTGAGCATCTGCAGCAGTAAGAAGGGTGAGTTGATCATCGGAAGCAAGGGTAATTGTAGCGCTGACTGTCCCAACAAAACAGTCAACTATATTAACGGGACAGATAGAGTTTATTTGGGACATCAATTGGAACTCGTCCCTCTTGATGTTATCTAAGAATTTGATTTTAATTTTAGCTGCAGGCAATGGCATAATGATTTAATTGATATAATGAAGGGGTGCAATATTTGCTCAATCTAAGTTCAGAAGTACAAACATACCAACAATGTTACAGATGCTTTACATACTTAATATTAAAGAATAGATGATTTTAAATTTGATGAGTTACTTGATTTTATACTTAATTATGATTATTATTATAGGAAAGGATGGGTTTATGTAAGGATGGGGGATCCTCCCATCGCTCGATGCCAGGGCAGTAGGGGGGAACGAGGCAAGCTCTCCCACAATAGCACTATTGCCTATGAGCAATAACGAGATGGTTTGGTTGTTCTGTCCTGCATACTTCCCGCTCCAACCACATTTACAGTGTTTTATGATTATGAACTCGAACATTTTGTTTCATAATCTAAAATGAATTTATGATTATCAGTGAAGAATCATTACGAAATAAGATTTGCATTAGAAATAAACCAATTTCACTCAATAATCAGAGGCTGCACCATGATATGGTTGACGTCGTCTAGTGGCTGATATCAGAAATATAACCGTATGGCAGATATTCTCAAGTTGGTCACATTGCAGATAAAATTAAAATAAAACAAGACGTCATGTCATCAATGTGTTTTATTTTATAACTTACCTTAATCCAAGGTGGATAGGCCACCAACCTTTTTTCCTCCCAAACTCTCCTACTCACTCCCCATCCTTCACCTTTTCTCACCTCCTCCTCCTTGCCCCCTGAGAGCACTATCCCATCCCATCCCCATGTTAGAGGAGATCAATTAGCCTCACTCGTAACTAACACACCTTAATTTCTTAGGTCCCTACTTTTACACTTGGCATTCAAGCCACTATAGAGACACACCTGATGTAATCATTTCTAATGCTCAATTTAGTCTTTTTCATCATCACATTTCTCAAGGCAATAACGTAGGCTCAGATCACTTGCCGATAATCATGAAAATTAGTCTTTCTCTTATTAAAGTTATCACTTCTTATAAGTTAAATTTGAAAACTCTCGATAAAACTAAATTTAAAGATTCATTAAAACAAGACGTATTTTTACCTTTGGATGGTCGGCCGATCGAGGCAGTTGATGACATCGTCCATAATATCTTTGAAAACATTAAATCAGCTGTAGAATCAAATTGTAATAAAGTAACTATAAAACCTTTCTCAACTTATCAACCTACTCCGCAAATCAGGCTAAAATTACGTCAACTTCAAGTCGCCTCATCAAGTAGGATATCATTTGGTTATCCTAGTAATGAAATTCTCCATCAATACAAACTTCAATTAACTCAATTAATTAGTCTTCACCGATCTAGTAATTGGAAACAAATAATTAAACTTGATACCGATTTGTGGGGACAACCTGATAAGTTTTGGAAGGCAGTCAAAAAACTTCAAGGTCTTTCATCATCTCGCATTACGCATTTAGTTGACGATCAAGGTCACGAGTTGTTAGAATCTCAAGAGAAAGCTAATTTAATGTCACGGAAGTGGGAAGACATTTTTAAACCGAATGGTCAGTTTAATAATGACAACACGGCCGTGGTAGAGAATTGGTTTTCTCTTAATGAAAATAATCTTAAACATGACGACGTCATCGATCTGTCTAAACTAATCGACGGACATCCCTTACTACGCCCAGTGACAAGTACTGAACTCAAGCATAGTATTACTAACACCAGTAATAAAGCTCCAGGTCCCTCTGGAATCCAAATCATTCCTTTCCAAAATCTCCCAAGTAACTATTTCCGCATTATTCAGCAAGTATTTGATGCAATTATTGCCTCTAAATACTGGCCTATTCTCTTTAAAACATCAAAAATGATATTCGCTCCCAAGCCAGATAAATCCCATAAAGATCCTCTAAATTACCGACCTATTTCCCTTCTTGAAGTACTTGCAAAAGTTTTTGAACGTATCATTATGTCTCGTCTCCTTCTTCATTTAGAATTCAACAACCTCCTCCCTCCATCACAGTTCGGATTCAGACCAGGGAGATCTACTCAGCACTCAATTCATATTCTTAGAGAATCAATTCTTGAAAGTCGTTCTCAAGGCAAAACAGTGCTTATAGCTTCACGGGACGTCAGCAAGGCGTTTGACACTGTGTGGTTACAAGGACTACTTTATAAAATTCACGTTATCCTAAAAATAGACATTCAATTTGCTGCATTAACGTACAACTATGTGTTCGATAGACTTATCTCTCCTTCGTTTGAGTCCGAATTTGGCCCATCATTCACTCCTTTATCTGGTGTTCCTCAGGGTAGTTGCCTGGGACCGATATTATATTTGATCTATGTTCATGATATTCCCCTTCCTAGATATCAAGACATCCTTCTGGTGCAATTTGCTGACGATATAATTCACGTCATTCGATCTGATTCTGCTGGGAAAAATCGAGCCCGCAGCGCACAGTCCAAACTTAAGCGAGAGCTTTTTCGAACCCTGAGATGGGAAGAAAACTGGAAAATTAAAACTAATCATAATAAATGTAAAATAGGCTTTGCTGGAACATCATTACGAGCTTTAAATAACCTAGGTGGGATCACAATTAATCATGTTCAATTAGAAATTATATCAGATATAAAAATTTTAGGCTTTAGCTTCACTAGTTGCTTACGAGAAACACCTCATATTAATTATTTAGTACGTAATGCAACATATAATCTTTCTTTATTGTATCGCTTCCGGTCTGCTCCTGTTCACATTAAAAGATATCTTGTCTTGGCTCTAGTTCGCTCCCAATTAGAATATCCTTCAATTGAATTCTACAAAGCCAATATTGGTAACATGTCCAAACTTCAGAAAATACAAAATAGATCACTTAGATTTATCTTTAACGTCAAACTTTCAGACAGAATCAGATCCGAATCGTTACATTTGCGGGGTAAAATTGATGCAATTAATGTTCGATTATCAAAATTATCTAGTAAACTTCTATATAAAATGAAAGACATCTATGATCCTGCCCCCGGGTTCGAACTAGCTACATACTTGAAGCTTGTGATAGATTGTGAATTGCCAGACAATCCTCTCCAACCTTCGAGTCCTTCTGTTTACTCGAAGGTTAAAAATATTATTTTCAGCCCATATTATTTTTAGACTTCCTAAATTAGAAACATTGCCGATAGACAGAGATGATTTCCCCATCCCAAATCCAATTTATACTTAAACATTTTATCTTATATCTTATTCAATCTTAAAATTACTTAATTACTCTTCCCTTACAACCTTAAACGATGGATACATCACCTCTGTCTGTCAACTGAAGTCTATCGAATTTATTTGTTAATCTGTCTATTTCATTTCTCACCCATTTCATCTCGTGTAACACTATTCATTTTAACTTGCATATTGTCTTCTTTTTTCTCCTCTTGTAACCCTAAAAGTCCCTCTCGGTCTCGCGGCTGCTCGAGGAGGATGAAGACCCTTCCTTACCTCATTACCTAATCACTCATTCCATCATCACGAACTCAACATTTAGAGTAACTATCCCTCAAACTTAAACCTTTTATTATTTCCCCTTCCCTTCTACTACTGAAGATAATTTTTTCTCTATAATCTCCTCTGCATTATTCATTTTCTCACAATCTCCACCTTCATATGGTGTACTTAGAGGCACGTGCCTGACCGATTTGCCGGGCTGACGGCGTTAGCTTCTCGCTTTCTGGCACTCGTGGTGGCCTTCTGTCGATTTTGGGGGCTGACAACTATCTATTGTTTATCGCAAGTCTGATTTATTCATTCATTTTTTCATCCTAGCCATGGTGGAAATGCCACCAACCTTTTAACCCCTCCCTACCTCTCCTACTTCTCCCAACCTTTCACGTTTTCACTACCTTTTTAACCTCGCCCTCTCGTGCACGTCATTCATTCATTCATCATGACTCTAGCATTCACTTCCATCCAAAGCGCACTCAGCTCCCTCCTGCTCAACCTTGATAGACTTCTCACGATAGACTTCTCATCCTTACATTAACTCCCATTCACTGCGCACTCAGCTCCCACCCGCTCTAATCGATAAATACATAGCAATAGACTTTTCTTTTCTCTCATGCTAGACTCACCCACTCACTCAATAGACATCTTGCAATAGATCTACCGCTCTCGCGGTGGGGGACCCGCCTCACCGCTTGCTTTAGTTCCTCCAGCCCTGCCTGACTCGATCGACCCCTGGGCGATAGACTTACTGTCTACTTGCGCACCTCACGCACCTTTCTGCACAATAATTCATTCGTCCAAACGCTCTAATACTATTACATAATTCATCCTGTGTGGTGAAGGCCACCATCTTTTTATGACCCTCCAAAACTCTCCTACTTATATCCCATCTTTCATTATTTCTATCCTACCACCCATCCTCGCCCCTGGGCATTGAATTGAATTGAATTGAATTGAATCATTATACTGCCATTCCCCTCCTGAAGTGGCAGTGCAAACCTCATCGTGGTAAGGGGTGCACAACAATTTGGCAAAGACATCCAACGCATAGCCGATTGGGCCGCAAGGTTGGAAATGGCTGTCAAATATGATTGAAATAATACTCTATCATTCCTTTGTTTAGAATATAGTAGCCTAATGTTAAGACAAGCAAAACGACTGAACACATATCACTTTAGAGAGAGAGAGAGAGAGAGAGAGAGAGAGAGAGAGAGAGAGAGAGAATAATTCTCAAAATTAACTACAACGAATTTCAGGATGTCATTCAACGAGCCATTATTTTTAATTTTAGATTTATAGTGAGGAATATGATCAATAATCATCACAATGGCCTTGCAAGCTAAATTTAATATGATTAACCGAAATAAAACAGACTAACATTACATGTAGAAATCGAAGACTAGTCTACCAATCACCGCCTTCGTTACAACACGTTAGCGCGCAAGGATTCATAAACTGTGTATCCAGAAATTGTTACTATTTTAGAGAGTTACCAGATTTCTCCATCGGTGGTAATTTGTCTCAACTTCCGTGAAGGCAACTGTACATGGATAAGAATATTCTTATATATATTTATACAGCATAAGAAGAAATACACAGCACACTTCACAGCCAAAAAGCATCTTTCAAACGTTTAAAAACTCTTTAACATATATTATAAGAATACATTCTCTGAAGGAACTAAGATGACCCAAACCATATTAACATAATGATAGGAAATATCTACTAATTATGAACCATTACTTCTATCGGCCTTCCCGTATTAGGTTCATGACGCTGAACCAAGAGAAGTCTGGCCTTTAAAATATCAAGATCATTGCATAGATAGTCAGTTGCATATGTATCACTATAAATCTTACTTAATGATCTAAATAGATACCCTTGTTTTATATACAATCTGGTAATTTTCAACAGCGCATTGTGTGAATTAAAGACTTTTTTAAAGAACCTCGACTGAGCATAGATCACATGGTGTTTAAGTAAAAACAAATTACAAAGGTTAGCAACGATGTGGCTGCTAGTAGAAACAGGCACCCCTACCATCTTTTTCAGTGCATTGCTATACGCGACTTCAAATGTTTTAAAGAAACGCTTATTAAAATTAACATGAGCATTCCTAAAGGATAAGCCATAGTCAGGACTGCAATATGCATTAAAAAGAAATAAAAAAGCATCAATCGATACATTCCTAAAATTTCTAAAAAGCCAATTAAATTTAGCATAAAACAAGTGTAATCTATGCTCAGTATCAGCCTCATCTGACAGATTATATTGTAAGAGGTGACCAAAATACTTATAACGGGAAACAACTTCAAAGTCCTCATTGACAATAGTTATTATATCAGGTTGAACAGGTAAAGCCGTCCTTCTAAAGATCATACATTTTGATTTCGTCTTATTAATGCTTAGTTTGAGATGTGTCATTTTTCTTTCCAACACCTCATATAACTGAGCCAGATGGTGTTGTGAATCAGCTAATAGGACTATGTCATCGGCATAAGCAAGGATATTCATACGAAAGACACCAAATTTGCAACCCATATTCATATCTGCAATCTCTCTTATAACTTCCTCAATATACAGCTTAAACAAGAGGGGAGATAGAATACCACCTTGCCTTACACCTCTATCAATATCAAAATAATTTCCCTTGTTACCATTCCATATAATCCTAGCTTTTTGATTCCTCAAATAATGCATCAAAATCAATACAATGTCTGGTGGAACTTTCCTTTCAAGCAAAATTGTTCCCAATTTAAAATGGTCAACTTTATCAAAAGCTTTCGACAGAGCGACAAATAGTTCAAATGCTTTACCACCTCTCTTTATGTAGTTGCTAACAGTTTCCTTCAAAACAAGGCAGGTATCAGCTGTAGACGTATGCGTTTTAAAATCAAGTTGTCTAAAATTAAAGAACAGCTTTTCAATTAAAACTTCTAAAATATGTAGTTAAAAAATCTTGAGGATACACGAGGATTGCATAACAGGTCTGTAGTTAGCAGACTCTGTGGCATTACCTTTCGAATCTTTGATATTTGTGTTAATGTCTCCATTAAGCAACTCACCTGGTATATAATAATGAGTATAACAGGACATCATAAACTGAGACAAAATGGTTAGCAACTTATCTGAAATTCTCTGTAAAAAAATCGTGTCAATCCCATCATGCCCCTCACCAATAGCCTACTCAGCTGACATATGAGACGTTTAAGGCTTATAGGAGAAATCTTTTAGTGAAATTTTCTCTGAGATAGCCAATTAGCTTTTAATGCACCAACAAGGTCCAACTCAGAACTGCCGTCGACAGTACCATCAAATTCTAAAAATCTTTTGCTAAAAATATCTATTATATCAGAGTTGATTGTCATGCCATCAATCACTTCTGAAAGCTTAACCATATTATTACGTTGTTGAACTGTTCTCCAAAATGATTTCATATCCTTGTTAGCAAATTTTTCTTGAATGGAAATTGATGTCTCTCTTACTTCATGTAATTTACAATCATTCAGAGCACATTTAAACACTGTTCGACTCTCTTTCATTGAGATAAACTCTGGACTATCCCTAGATCTCCCATTACTAAGCCATCTAAGATAGATCTCTCTGGCTTTCGCATGCAAGTGTTTCACATTACGGTTCCAACCCGGTATTACTTTATATTTAGATTTTTTTTCTGGTTTCCCTTATGAATCCAGATCTGCCTTGTGCAATCGCTCTACATAGTGTACGGTAAAACCCATCAAGTTGTTCACGGTGAATCGAATCTTGACAACCAATTTTTGTGCAAGCCATGGTATCACACTCACAAAATCTAAGCAGAGCACCAACAACTGTTCCCTCAATTTCTCTTAATTCATTATCATTCAGACCCTTCCAATCAACAAATGTCCTACTCTTATCATCTGATTGATATAATCTGGGGGTATTTGCGCATGCTCTCGTATTTAGAATCTTTATTTTTTACTTCAAGAGGGAAGTGATCAGACCCAGTCATCTCATTCAACACCTTAGTGTCATCAACGTGCGCGCTACTGCAATTTCTTCCCACTATATGATCCAACCACTTCGTGTAGGCATTGCCATACGATCAAAAAGTAAAAGTAGAATCATCTACATCAAAACACTTAAAATTATTACGACAGTTGACCTCTACCAGATTGTTCCAGGCCCGTCCTGTGAAAGGATCTGCATTAAAATCCCCCATAAAATAAATAGTCAAAATTTAAAGTACTTACTATATCATCTAACCGACTCAGAGCTTCAAGATAGTCATTTAAGGTTCTAATCTCCCATACATTGCTTCTGATATAAACATTAACTACGACAATAACACAAAAGCTGAATTTCAAAGACATGATTATGAAATTTCTTTCAATAATAATTTTGTCAACCTTAAAAGGCGCATCTCTCCGCCAGAGGTAGGCCAGACCACCCTCACACCTGCCCGAGTTTGATTCAAGAGCCTTCTCAGAGTAAACAGCATTTGACCCCACAGATTCATAATTATCATCAATAAAAGCTAAGTCACCTAACCTATCTTTAGTTACTAGTGTCACTTGCAAGAATATCAGGTCAATCACTTTACTTGTAAGATATCTAACAACATTAATGTTCTTTCTCAAGGAGCAACAAATATATGAACATACAGTGAAACTCATGATTAAATTGCCAACAGGTGTTCTTAAAGCAGTAAAATGATAGTAGTTAATATAAAAATTTACTCCAATTAAATATTCACAAAGTGACAAAAGCACGAATATAAAAATCCCTGTTAACACAACAAGTAAAAAATATGCAAGAGCTACATAAAGATATATTTTTATTTATAACTTCTTCTTGTAGTACTTATTTACGACCATACCTTCAGGCCATAGTTCGGAGTCAAACAATGCACCTCTTTCATTGCCGAGTACAGTGATTTTAAATGCATTGAATTGGTCAGTCTTTATTTTCAAGGCTTCCACTTTTTCAACATTAATATTGAAAGTGTCTTTGACATATTGTTCTATATCATCGATCGTGACACTTTTATCCACTCTTCCAAGGAAAACATCAGCTGTCCTCCTCACCGCTTTCATCGAACCGTGTCCATCCTTCTTGGCGCCCAAAACAAGTAGTAGTAGTAGTAGTCAATCAACCAATCAATCATCTTTATTTCATATTAACATACATATATAGGTGTACATAAGTATAACAATATACTGCAAGTACAAAAATAGTAATATCATACATAATTTTGAAAGAAATAACTATTAAGCATAATTCATTAAAATTTTAAGCTTAAATTTAAGATCTAATAGAAATATAGTTATATGTACAGTAAAGAAATGCTAAGTAAATTATATAATCTAAAACCCATTACTAAATTTTTTGGATATATCACTAGAGCTATATCCATATTATAAAAAGAATATATTAATGTTCTAGTTATAAAAGTATAAAAAAAAGTTTCCCAGAGAACAATATCAATCTCAATCTTAGTGCTACAATTAAAATAAATTTTTCTCTAAATTCATACACAAAAAATAAAAGAATAAAGGTCACCATAATAAATTACTTTGAAAATTATAATATATACCTCAATTAAAGCGAATACCTGTTCTTATTTCATTTCTCTGTACCCAAGAAATACGTGCTCTTATCACATCCAGGTCATTTGCCGCAAACTCAATGCCATATTTATCCCTAAGGACACCATTAAATGCAACTTTATGATAACCTGCTGACAGAAAGGGTAAACAAATTCTCACCAACGTATTACTTGTTTTCATAATTCTTTTGCAAAATCTGCTCCGAAGGAAAATTATATAATGTTGAAACAACAACTGGTTACAGTAGTCAGCTACGTCATGATTGCTGTACATAAAGGGAGCACCGACAATCCTCTTCAAGGCACGATGAAAAGCGATCTCAAAAACCTTAAAAATACTTCTAGTAAAAATTTCACCTGTATTCCATAGAGCTAGGCCATAATCTGGTAAGCAATAAGAGTTAAAAAGGTACAAGAAAGTTTCTATTGATACATTTTTAAATTGTCGATATGTTGAATTAAAACTTGCATAAAATTGATTTAGTCTGCTTTCAACATCCTTTGTATCTCCTAGATTGCGTTCCAACATATGACCAAGATATTTATAGTGAGTAACATTTTCAAGAATATCATTACCTAACCTAAGCTCCTGAATTTGGGTTCCATATCTCGAAGTATCAAATATCATACATTTGGATTTATTTCTATTTACAAGTTTCAGATCATCAATATGCTTTGTTAATTCAATGTATAACATTTCAAGGTGCTCCTGTGTATCACTTAGAAGTACGATATCATCTGCATAGGCTAATATATTTACACGAATGAAGCCTAACTTGCAGCCAACATCCATTTCACTAACCTTCCTAATGACACTATCAAGATACAATTTAAACAACATTGGAGAGAGAATGCCCCCTTGCCTGACTCCCCTTTGTATAAGGTAATAATCACCATTCTCATTGTTCCAGACAATCTTGGCAGTCTGATTCCTTAGGTAATGCAAAAGCATCAAGACAATATTAACTGGAATATTTCTCTCTAAAAGTATATCACCCAATATAAAATGGTCCACTTTGTCAAAAAAGCTTTTGACAAATCAATAAAAGCACTATACACTTTTCCTCTAGCCTTTGTGTATTTAGAAACAACCTCCTTTAAAACATAGCAAGCATCAGTAGTAGAGGTACCCCTCTCAAATCCAAATTGCCTAAGATTAAAACAGACTTTTTCATTAAGAATATCTAAAATATGCATTTCAAACATCTTTAAAAGGCAGTATGACTGCATCACAGGTCTATAGTTTGTAGAATCGGTACAATTTCCTCTGTGGTCCTTAACAGTGGGGTTCACATTTCCTCTTAATACACATTCTGAGATATAACAGTGTGTATAACATGCATTAAATAGATGGGATACCTGATCTAAAAATTTATCTGATACTTGTTTTAAAAAATTGCATGGATGCCATCATGACCTACCCCAACTTTAAGGCGCTGGATGTATTTCTTTAGTGTGTGTGAAGATACACGTATGTTCATTTTACTACTGGTTTGCCATTTAGTACGTAATTTATCCAGGAGATCATTTTCCTCAGAGTCCTGGCTTTGGTAATCCTCGTCTAACAAAAATTTTGTATTGAAAATCTGGATTATACCCTGGTTATCTGTTTTACCATCTATTAGCCTTGAGCACTTGACTTTATTATTCTGAAATTTAACCTCTCTCCAAAAAGTTCTCATATTTTTATTTCTATATTTTTCCTCTACAGATAATGAAATTTCCCTAAGTTCATTCACCTTACAATCATTGAGGGCTTTCTTAAAGTTTTTTCTACTTTCATTCATATTCCTGAATTCCTCAGAGTCACGTAACCTACATAACCTAATCCAGGTTAAGCAATTTTGTCGTGCAGTAGAATATAAGCATTTAACATTTCTATTCCAGCCTGGGATCACTTTATACTTGCTCTTCTTCCGATTTTCTTTTGCAAATCTTTCCGAGGCTATACCTACAGAATTAATAAGTAATTCAAATAATCGATCTATTTCCATAAGATGCTCAGCCTGATGACATCCAAGCTTTGTACATTGGACAGCTTTTGACGACAGATAATCTCCCATAATAGCCATGGCCTCCCTCTCAATTTGATCAATCTCAGATGAACTTAAGTGATTCCAGTCCACCCATACTTGTCTGAGCCCACTTGGACCATCCCTACCCAAGGAGGGTGAAATAGTACTCTCAAGAACATCAGGAATAAATAATATAGTTTCCAAGGGCAAATGGTCTGAGCCTATCATATCATACAAGACACGAGCTGAAAAAACTGTCATACCATTCGTATTACGGCCAATAACATGATCAAGCCACTTACAGTACGAGTTCCCATAAGAAAGAAAAGTGAAGGTGGAAGGCTCAAGCATTTGAAAGTCAAAACATTCTAAGGAGTTGCGTGTCATAAAATCGGATAAGTTATTCCAAGCTCTCCCAGTGTAAGGATCCGCATTAAAATCTCCTAAAAAGTATACACTATCAAATCTTGAATTAGTAATTAAATGTTCCAAGTTATTGAGGTAATTTAGATATGCGTCAAGAGTTCTAGGTTCCCAAATATCACTCTTTATATAAACATTTACAAGCAAAATTATTAAATTCCCCACTGCAATTTCAATACCAATAAATTTATCCTCCAATAAAATTCTGTTAACCTTAAAAAATGCATCCCTTCTCCAAAGACAGGCTAACCCTCTCTCTGCTCTTCCAGCATTTGCTGTAAGAGCTTTTTCCGAGTACAAGGCCCCAACCCCTACGCTATCATAGCCTTCATCAATGAATGCAAGATCTCTCTGCCTATCTTCGAGAAGTAAAGTTTCCTGTAAAAATATAAAGTCAAAAGATTGATCAGTTAACTCCCTGATTAAATCAACGTTTTTCTTTAAAGAACAGCAATTGTAATTACAGATTTTTAGTTTCATTGCTAACTAATCAGTCAGACAAAAAACAAAAACAAAATTCCTATTAAAAATACAATAAAATTCACAAAAAGACAACAACCAATAGAAATAAGATATATTGATATTTGCAATGTGCGTGTACTTTAAACAAATACAAATTACTTTTTGAATCTATTATAGAACTTATCGACAATGACGTCCTCAGGCCACATTTCAGAAGTAAAGAGCTCTCTGTCATTAAAGGCAACAGTTATTTTAAAGGCCTTATATTTATCAGTCTTAATTTCTAATTGGTTAACGTTATGCACATTTATTTCAAAATAATCGGTGATATATTTTTCAATATCCTCTGAAGAGACTTCGTTGTCGATTCTCCCTAGGAAAACATCAGCTATTCTCTTAACAGGCCTTAATTGCTGTACATCTTTTCCACTGCCCGTTACTCGAGCAGTTATCACCTTACAAAGTCCCTTCTGTTGACGCTGCTGCCTCTGCTTCTCACCAGCCACGGTCCATGTCCCTCTATCGTCTGCTTCCTTTCTCGAATCCTCACCAGATAATGATTTCTTCTTTCTCTGTTTATCGTTGACTGGAAGACAAATATCTTTTGTTTTACTGATGGCTCCTGTAGAGGGTCGGGTAACTCTTTCAGCATATGTAGCATGTGATTGTTGATTTCCCGTTTTCTTTCTCGTTGCTTCTGGAGAACGGTCCTCTATCATCATTGCTGCTCGGGGGAGAGGTATTTCGCTCCTGTTCAGGATAATCACCTCTATTGCTGACTCCAAACGACTGTCTGAAGGATCGCAGATCTTCTAAGATGGTTAATTCATTGTCAGTGATATCATTTGAAGCCTCATTCAATCCCTTTACTGTAGTAGTAGTAGTAGTAGTAGTAGTAGTAGTAGTAGTAGTAGTAGTAGTAGT
>SKFP01000232.1:0-11079 GCA_005815305.1 Pandalus platyceros | reverse complement strand
TAAAAGATAGGAGTGAATGGCACAGTATATGTCGTGGGGGTAAGGGGATCGAAGATAGGAGTGAATGGTGCAGTGTATGCCGGGCGGGATAGACATGCTGTTGGTGAGCCTCCGGTGTAGCGTTATGAAGCTACTGTCCAGTTGTGGAAGCTTGTGGCACAGGGGGCTCATACACGATTCAACAGGGAAGAATGAATGTGGCAATGACTTAAATACTTTTATGTTTGTTTTTTTTGTTTCAATAATGTTCAATATTTTTTCTCCAATTATATCTTTGCTTTTTGTACTATTAATATATTTTAATGATTTTTTTTAATCATTTTACTAAAATTAACTTATTATTTAAAATTATTATTTCAATCTTTTTCTTTTTTGGGGGGCCGACCGCGACAAGGTTCATTCTTGCCTGTCTCGGTTGCCGTCTCCCCATAAAAAAAATTAACTTTTGAAGTGTAGCAAATGTTTAAACATAACAATTAATATTTATATCTTTGGATTTACCATCTGCAGGTATTTCCAAGTAAGTATTCTTAAGGTCAATCTTTATAAAAATTTTATCTTACCAGCAATTGATAACTCTTCCGTCTTGCCAACAAATATGTATCACACTTCATATATTTTTTGTTTATGGTGAAGCGCCAGCACGAAGGGCAACGAACTGCCCACATCGAGCCCACGCTCCGTGAGTAAAAAAAAATAAAAATAGTAATAATAATAATAATAATAATAATAATAATAATAATAATAATAATGATAATAATAATAAAAGAAAAGATACGAGGTTTATAATATATTAATTTTTTAAAGGTTAAAGATATCTAGAAAAAATAGATGTAAAGCGTTTAATTGTAAAGCGGAAAAAAGAGAAGAGAAGAATTTAGCAGTGACAGAAAGAAGAAATATCAGGGAGTAAGGAATTGAGAGAGAGGAAGGTTGGTGTTTTGTATATATGCCTCAAAATTAGGCCGCCAACGAGATAAAGAGCAGTTCCAGAAATGGGACATTCCCTGTGCTTTCCCTTATATATCTACATATTTAACTCCTTAAAATCAGCTTATATTCTAACATATTCTTTGTTAGGATTTAAAACTGTCACTATAGGAACCACCCAGTCAGTGGGTGAAACTGTTTCAATTAATCTGACCTCTAGAAGTTTATCAAATGCAACTTCAACCATCTCTTTATGATAAAAAGGCACTGGCTGGGCTTTCATAAACTTCAGAGAAACATAAAATTAGTCTACAATGCTAGATAAAGATTTATTAAAATCAACTGAACAGTTTTCAAGCAATGTTTGGATATTGGCTATTCACTCTATTTACTTAAACATTTCATCTAATCCAGCTAGATAAATAGATATCTAATTTATTGTTGCATAAGTTGATGTTCTGAGAATCAACAACATAGAATAATTGAGTTTCTTTCAAGCCACTGCATTGCACTTCTGTAGCTAGCTTACCCTAAAGCTTTATTTTCAAATTGTCATATGCAAGAAATCTTTTTCCATGGTTTTACATTTAATTTTGATGACTGTACCCATTCTTTGGATAATGTTTAAACGGCTACCAATTTCTGTTTATCTTGAAGTATCTTCTGCGTTTAAGGCAAACTTTTAATTTGTAACAGATGAGAACCTGCCATTACCAAATTCTGTTGTTTATCACCAGCTAAAACCTTTATAGCCTTCTGGACAGTACTTGGGCGGCATGTCTCACTTTGAAAGTGTGTATTACCATCAGGCATAGGCCTATCCTTACTGGGCCTAAGAGACACATTCGTAGTCTCTCTATAAACCTCTTTTATGTGCACTTCTTACATACACCATGTGCAAAACCACAATGTTTGCAATTTCTCTATTTTCCATTCACTGCCTTAACCTGTTGTGATTGAGGTTTGTAAATAATAACAACTGAAAAAAACTAGGTTTCAGATTCTTTCAAAACGTTATATTATCAGCTGCTAAATTAGGAACATAACTTCATGCTCCACATCCATGAATAAGTGATATCCAAGGTTTTCAAAGCTGCAATCCTTAGCTAAATGTTTGAGGTTAGCATATAGCTTATTTAAAGATTAATTTTGTCTTTCTCTTTTGCTGAAATGCAATCAAACTGCAATGATGCAAGGGTTTGAGAATGTAATAAGCCTTCAACAATGCTAAGGTCTTCATAATTGTTGGTGCAAGGTAAATGTGGGGCACAAAAATATGCTTAAGACAGAAAAATGTGTTCCTACTGAAACAAGCAAAACAGTTTCCTTGGCAACATCTGTAATTCTCAAATGTGCAAAATTGTCTTTTACCTCATTAATAAACATCAATGATCATCCTCACAATAGGTAAAGCGATCCCTCGTTGCTCATTTACGTGGATTAAAATCCTCGGACTGGTCGCCTCTTATACTGAACGACCTCAAAAGAGAACAAATTAGTTACAACTTGCTTTTATCCTTGCTTGAAAAGCATAGGGATTTTGAGGAAAACAACACTAGTAATGATCAAAATACAGGAAAACTAAAAAAAAGATCCTGAAACTGATATCGGATACTACTACTAAGCTATTAAATCCTTTTTCAAGAATACTCCAATACACAACTGTGGTCATAATGGCTATGTTTGGAATGCATATGCATATCATTCTCGGCTCTTATATTGTAGATGTGGGAATAGAATTGTTTTCACTGTCTACACTCAGCTCACCCAACACCTTTTGCAAATATATGTTCATATTTGAGGGCTGTATTGTGCAATGCTTATTATAAATATGTTCCCTTTTATGTCTTGTACTTCTTTATGATTTATCATGTGGCGTGCACAACTATCGGGGAAGACTTTCAATATATTGTAGTATTAGGAATGAAGGTATGAAGGGCCTACTAAATTTACCAATATTCAAATCTATAACATATAGGCAGTTGATCAAATTATTGCATCCTTAATTTTGTATGTGATGATATTGATATTAATATTTTCTTTCAGATTCTCCAGCAAAACGTCGCAAAACTCTCTGGAGCAGGAACAGGTTAGGCAACAAAAGAAGTGTGGTCCCCTTGCCTCTAGCCAGTACCAATTGTAGCCCATCTGCAACACGAATTACTGCCTCCATAATATGTACTGGTAATGCAACAATCACCATCTCTGTGAATACATGTGTAAACCCTAAAAATGTGTAACAACTTCAGTAACTTTTTGCACCCTAAGTGAACCAAGGTGTTCAACTCTGCCTTTGAGAGAACCTAGATCTAATGACCGTAACTCTCCCACATTGGGTAATTGGCCAAAATGTACTGAAGTTCTTACATCTGTATCTCAATGTACTGAACCTAACTTAACTGAGGTTCCTGTTACGACAATTAATGAACTTGATTGGAATGACATACTTCCTTCCATATCTACAGATCTGGACCCTGTCGGCAGCATGAGTCTTGTTTCTAAAACTAGCCAACCTCTCTCTAATACAGTGATGCCTTCTAAAGCTACAGTTCATGTCCCTGACCTTAGAATGAGGTCTGAGTCATTGACTTCCGGTAATGACTCTTCTGACAACATTACAATACTCCCAAACTACTCATCTAAGTCTGATACTTCCACATCTAAGTCAAATCACGATTTAGTCTGCGATCAGAGTGACTGGAGGGTTTCAACAATGAAATGCCACAATCTGGAAGCTGGCATGCTTTATTCGCCTGGATCCCATGAAAATCCACCTGATTTTATTTCATTATTGACAGATCCTACTGATTCTCAATCCCCTTATGTTATTTCTCTAGATGATTTAACAGCAACTGTGAATTCAAAAACTAAGGAGATTACCTCAAGATGTGATGAATCATCATTTTCTTCATCTGTTCCTTCTCCTATTGAATCGAATAATTTCCCTGAAGCCAATTTCCAAGTTAGCTTTGCTTCAGAAAATGTAAGTGAATTGATGATTAACCATAACTCTCCAAATCAAGTAACTTTTGATGAGGCAAGAGGAGTAAGGCAACAAGAATCGATGTCCAATGATAAGCCTCATCCTGGACCAATATTAAATAAAGAAAATGGTTTTCAACATCAACCTGTGAAAGTAGCCTCAGTTCCGAAGGGTAAATATAAGTGGAACAAAATAAATTATTGCAAATATTGCAAGAAGGCTGTTATCAAAATCTCTCGCCACCTACTAGCAGTTCATGGAAATGAGCCTGCAGTGCGTGAGTTTTCTTGTTTAAGAAGAAAATCTAAAGAAAGGCGAGTCCTCCAAGAGAAAATAAGGAGAGAAGGAAATTTTCTACACAACGATGAAGTTTTGGAAAAGAATTTTGGTACTATTGTTCCACAAGCGAGAACATCAAACCATTGTCAAACAACTGCTGACAAATATGCAGCTTGCTCATATTGTAAGGGTTACTTTAAAAAGAAGTATTTGTGGTTTCATATAAAGAAATGTCTAGCAAACCATGGCACTGCCAATGAAAGGCGAGTCCTAGTAACAGCACAACTGAACAATCAACTTAATACATCATCATCAGCAGTTTTTATTACCGAGGTCATAAAGGATATGCTTCCAGACAAAGTAACGGAAAGGATTATTCATGATCCACTAATAATGACATTAGGAGAAACGTTACATGACAGACTACGCAGCGGTCACAATGTAAACTATATTAGGCAGAGAATGAGACAGTGTGCCAGGCTTCTGGAAGTGGCACAGAAATTTGACAAGGACATTGAAAACATGGAACAGTTGGTGCAACCACAGAACTTTGATATTATCAAGAATGCAGTGAAAGAAATAGCCCACTTTGATGAGAAAACAGGAAAATTTGGTACAGCAGCTCTACCATTGAAACTGGGACATAATCTGAATAAATGTGCAACTATTTTGCATTCCCATGCTATAAGATGATCTGATGAAACATGTCAAAAAAAATGAAAGGCTTCCTTGCTCTTATGGAAACAGAATACAATTCAGTATCGTACAACGCACTGTCCACTATGAAAGAAAACCGTTTCAATAGACCAAAATATCTGCCATTAGGAAAAGATATCAAACAACTAAATGACTACATCAATTGCCAACGAGCTAAGCATCTGGAAGGCGCCAGGTCTGGCATCCCTGAGTCCTATAAAATTCTTTCTCAGCTTACGCTTGTTTCTTTACTTTTGTTTAACCGAAGAAGATCAGGGGAGTTGCAGAGAGTGAAAATCACTGATTATGAAAGAGGGATGAAAGCTAATGTATCTTGCGATGATATAATCAATGAACTGGGTACAGTCGAGCGGTTGCTTATTAACAATCTCCGTCGAATAGAAATCATGGGGAAAAAAGGAAGAGGTGTTCCAATATTACTTAGACCAAGTCACATTGAAAGTATTGATATATTGATTAGGAGAAGAGATGACGTGGGAATTTTGCCTGAGAATCCTTTCGTTTTTGCAAGGCTGACTGCAGGGGCAAAAACTCCTATCGATTCGTGTCTGGAATTACGAAAGCTTTCTTTTGAAGCCGGCCTCAAAGCACCAGAAAGAGTTAGGTCTACTCAGTTAAGGAAACAAATTGCAACAATGTCGCAGATTGTAAATTTATCACAACAAGAACTATAGCAATTAGCAACCTTCATGGGACATGACTTGAACATACATCTAGACTATTATAGACTCCCTGATGATATAATGCAAATTACAAGAGTAGGACACCTCCTGATAACTGCTGAAGAAGGGAGGTTCACCCGAGGATGTGTAAAAGACCTAGCAGATATCGAAATATCTGAATGTGACATAGCTGGTGAAAATCATAATAGCAACATTAGTGAGGAACAAATTGATGAACCAGATAGTCCCCTTAATGAACCAGATATCCCTTTTGCTGAACCAGATGCTCCCCCCACCCCTTCAGGTAGTTTTACTGTTGAAGATGAAACTACCGGAAAAAGGAAAAGATGGAAAGCTTGGGGTACTGAAGAAAAATTGAAGGTTGAAACAGAGTTTTCTTCATTTATAGAAAGTAATAATTTGCCAGGAAAGAAACGGTGCTTAGAGTTTCTAGCTGAAAACGAAGATATCAATAGAACCTGGACAAATATTAAAGACTATATTAGGAACAGGAACAAAAGAATTTAAAGCCATAAGCATTTCAAAAGTATGGCGAAACGAGTAATGCTTTGAATTATTTTGAATTAGATTTGTATTAATTTTCATATTGCTTTAAGTTTCATTATTGTAGTTTTAGTAAAATCCTTGATTGCATTATTTGTTCATAACTCTGTGATGCTTAGGAGGATCTTTATTTGAAATGATATGAAATAAGAATATAATTATAATTTTAAACGTTGTATGGAAGGACGGAATTTCGTATACTGTATTTAATTCATTAGTAAAATTTTGAAAATAACTTCTGTGGTAGTTACTTTGTGATGTGATGCTGTGTAACTCCAATTTTATTCTTTATTGAAACAGAGTTTTCTTCATTTATAGGAAATAATAATTTGCCAGGAAAGGAAAGGTGCTTAGAGTTTCTAGCTGAAAACAAAGATATCAATAGAACTTGGAACAATATTAAAAACTGTATTTGGAACAGGATCAAAAGAATTTAAAGCCGTAAGCATGTCAAAGTATGGCAAAACGAGTATTGCTTTGATTTATTTTGAATTAGATTTGTAATAATTTTCATATTGCTTTAGGTTCCATTGTTGTAGTTTTAGTGAAATCCTTGATTTCATTATTTTTCATAACTCCGTGATGTTTAAGAGGATCATATATATGAAATAAGAATATGTGATTGTAATTGTTGTATGGAAGGATGAAATTTCTTATACTATATTTAATTCATTTGTAAAATTTTGATACTAACATTTGTGGTAGTTACATTGTGATGTGATGCTGTGTAACTTCAATTTTATTCTTTATTGAAACAGAGTTTTCTTCATTTATAGGTAATAATAATTTGCCAGGAAAGGAAAGGTGCTTAGAGTTTCTAGCTGAAAACATAGATATCAATAGAACTTGGAACAATATTAAAAACTGTATTTGGAACAGGGTCCAAAGAATTTAAAGCCATAAGCATGTCAAAGTATGGCAAAAGGAGTATTGTCTTGAATTATTTTGAATTAAGATTTGTAATAGTTTTCATATTGCTTTAGGTTCCATTGTTGAAGTTTTAGTAAAATCCTTGATTTCATTATTTTTCATAACTCCGTGATGTTTAAGAGGATCATATATATGAAATAAGAATATATGATTGTAAATGTTGTATGGAAGGATGGAATTTCTTATACTGTATTTAATTCATTTGTAAAATTTTGATATTAACTTTTGTGGTAGTTACATTGTGATGTGATGCTGTGTAACTCCAATTTTATTCTTTATTGAAACAGAGTTTTCTTCATTTATAGGAAATAATAATTTGCCAGGAAAGGAAAGATGCTTAGAGTTTCAAAACTGAAAACAAAGATATCAATAGAACTTGGAAAATTTTAATGACTATAATATAGGAACCGAAGCAAAAGAATTTAAAGCTATAAGCATGTCAAAGTATAGCAAAACGAGTATTGCTTTTAATTATTTTGAACTATATTTGTATTAATTTTCATAGTGCTTTAAGTCCCATTATTGTAGTTTTAGTAAAATTCTCGATTTCATTATTTTTTCATAACTCTGTGATGTTTAAGAGGATCATTATTTGAAATTATATGAAATCAGAATATATAATTGTAAACGTTGTATGGAAGGACGGAATTTCTTATGTTTGATTAATTTGTGAAATTTTGAAAATTACTTTTTTGTTGGTTACTTTGTGATGTGTTGCTTTGTAACTCCAAGGTTATTTTTTATTGAAACAGAGTTTTCTTCATTTATAGGAAATAATAATTTGCCAGGAAAGGAAAGGTGCTTAGAGTTTCTAGCTGAAAACGAAGATATCAATAGAACTTGGAAAAATATTACAAGACTATATTAGGGACAGGAAGAAAAGAGTTTAAAGCCATAAGCATGTCAAAGTATGGCAAAACGAGTATTGCTTTGAATTATTTTGAACTAGATTTGTATTAATTTTCATATTGCTTTAAGTTCCATTATTGTAGCTTTAGTAAAATTCTTGATTTTATTATTTTTTCCTAGCTCTGTGATGTTTAAGAGGATCTTTATTTGAAATTCTATGAAATAAGAATATATAATTGTAAACGTGTTATGGAAGGACGGAATTTCTTATATTTAATTGATTTGTAAAATTTTGAAAATAACTTTCGTGTTGGTTACCTTGCAATGTGATGCTGTGTAACTCTAATTTTCTTTTACTAGATTGATATGCAAGCTGTTGTTTGGTTATAACAATCTTTCAATAAAGATAAGGGCCTGAAAATGTTTCTTATAACTATCCTTCAAAAAAAAATGCGTTCACTTTCTGTCTGTGAAAAACTTTTGACTTCTTCACCTCCAAATATAGAGCGTTTAAAGTAAACATTGCTTCTTCAAGGATTTAAAAAAGAGTTCTTGATAAGGTATTGGAAGAAACCAGACTTTTGAAAATAGGAAAACAACACTAAAAAGCTGATGATTTTATTAAACCTTAATCCTTAAAAGTTCAATTAAACTTCTCTAAAATGCAAATATTTAAACACTAACCTTCACTTCACAAATACATGGTATATTTAAAATAGTTTCATCTTGAAAAATACTAAAATAAACCACTAATATCATAACTAACATATTTCTGTAAACCTTTATTCACATGGGAAGAAGAATTATTCCCCTAATTTATAAGTAAAAAACCTATAATAATTGGAAAGAGAATTGGATAGTTAAAAACTTAGGTGTTACCTGTTAGATTCGTTTCATGAACAACAATTATTTTGGGTGAAAGATGATATTTTAGGTTACCTCTTTATATATTGTCTAATAGCTTCGCTTGTATTTGGAAATAGAAATTAATTCCATAAAAGAAATGCAAATAGTAGCTCATACGAATAGTTGATTGAATGCGGTCTAATGTTGATAAGTTACAGAAAATTGCAATACTTATTGCTTCTGAAATAGTTCATCAACTCATGTAATGTATTTTTTTCGGTAATGCTTA
Organism: Pandalus platyceros; assembly: GCA_005815305.1. NCBI lineage: Eukaryota > Metazoa > Arthropoda > Malacostraca > Decapoda > Pandalidae > Pandalus > Pandalus platyceros. The sequence continues at coordinate 2,030 of SKFP01000232.1, read as the reverse complement.
CTGACGAAAGATACATTTATATTGAATCTGAAGAATTTCTTACCATATAATTTGCAATGGTTTTGCATAGTTACACACTTTCCCTTAGAAATGCTATACTTAAAAGAATGTTCTGAGAACTACATAAAGTCAAATGCTTCTATGCCTATGAACTTTCTTATTCTGGGTAACAAGCACATTTACATGGTACCTGATTTTCTGCGTTAAAGGCGATTATAATTATAAGGATTACTATACGTACTTAAAAGCATGTTCTGAGAACTACATAAAGTCAAATGCTTCTATGCCCATGAACTTTGTTATTCAGGGTACCAGCTCATGTACGTGGTATCTTTTACTGTGGTAAAGGCGATTATTTATTTTATTCTATGGGCCTAGCTAACTGAAACAAGATTTCGCAGATTATGAATGTAATAAAGTCTTGGTGGTACAGGGTCAGATTAAGTTGTAAGCTAGATAATCTATTTCACAACCCCATGATATAAAAATAACCTGATTTCTCATTTACAATAATATCTTATGTTGATTGAATCAAATCGTCTTTCATTATTGGTTTGCCTGGAATGTTTTCTTGTGTCTATCTTTTATCCTATCATAGATATGATAATTTAGTGATCTATACTTTTCCTGCATATTATTTTTAAAAATTAGGTCTCTATAAAGCACAAAGCAAAGATAGAATATCATCGAAGAAAGTGTTTTGATTCTTACGCTATACAGCAGTGCAGCAAAGGATGAATCATTTACTGTATACAGTATGGGATTGTTAAATAATGTAATTGTAGTGCCAATGGCGATTTTCCGTTTACAATATTGATGAAATTTGTTGTGCATTGCAATATTTTATTTATGCACATTTAACGCTGTATTAACACTTGCGCTTTTTGGCGCACTTAAAGTTTTACTCGGAAAAGGACCCTTCACCCACTTTGTCTTTGGAAAATAAGAAACAACTATTTTTCAAGGAGGTGTGGACCCACCTAGGGGGACATAGCTTAGGGCCTCAGAATGGCTTAATCTGATCCTGATTAGGTAATTGACGTCACTGAAAAGAAGGTGTCACACATAAGAATACAGGATACACCATAGAAACAAATATGAAAATGATGAGTATTAATAGGGAGGAAAACGGTATATGTGGGTATTATTTCAGTCATGAAGAGAGGGCAAGCACAATGACTCTGGACTATCTTATTCAGTGGTGTCAGACATGCGGCCCACGCCGGACACACTCTAACATGCTGCCCACAGCCCATTTGCTGCTCCAGCCATACCTTGTATTTTACGTGATTTAACTGGCCTTTTGTCTTTTAAGAATATTACTTAGATTGTATTCTTAGTTTTTTGAATGAATCAAATGGTCTTTTATGTATAACATTATTATCTCCGCCAGGAGATACTGTTTTTGCTGGTGTTGTCTGTTTGTCTGTCTGTCCGTCTGTGAACAACTTCTGACAACACACCTGCATCACAGTGTCATGAAACTTCACCAACATGACGCCCTACCCCAAGAATCGAGTTCATTAAATTTTAAAAGGTCAAAGGTCAAAGTACCGGGGTGACCTTTTTTATATCTTCGGACCGATCTCAATGAAACTTTCAGAGTATATGTTAAATTGAATTTCTAAATGAAGTTGTTCGTGGAAAGTTTTTGATTTCGACAATAGGAAAAAGGTTATAGGTACTTTTTTGACTGGACTGCGTGGCAACTTCCCGGCAACACCATGCATCACAGTGTCATGAAATTGCACCAACATGACCCCCTACCCCAAGACTCAAGTCCATAAAATTTAGAAAGGTCAAGGTCAAAGGTCAAAGCCAAGAAAAATTCCCGAAAAAACTCGGAAATCACTATCTTTAGATATAGTGAAACCTAGGTGGCATTTTCTGTAGTGGAGGAGATATTTGCGCTCTACTGCGTGCCACTCTAGTTTATTATGTTTTAAACAATTCATAAAAGGGTCCTTTTGTCTCTTACAGATAGCATGATATACAGTATATGTCAATTTTAAGTTTTAACCATATTGTCT
>ML567501.1:5322-15833 GCA_005815305.1 Pandalus platyceros | reverse complement strand
TGCATGTGCAGAGTGCAAGATAAGGCGGGTGTCTGCCTCCTCTTGTGTTGAACATAGTTCTGGTACAAGGACACAGCCTTCATCATGCAGAATTTTGTAGCAGTTTTCCCTGCATGTGACGTACAAACTTTTGTTTCCGAGTCGTTCGGTGTACTTTGCTTGTTTCCATTCTTGTATGAGAAAGTGAATGAAACTGGTCTTGTTTGGTGAAGCAGAAAGAAATTTTTGCCATTGTACAACCGTTTGTTTTGCAGTGATGTTTTTCAGCTGAATCACACCGACATTGGATCCTCGGATTCCTCTCTCAACATCCTTGATCGATTCTTCCTTGTACACATCGAACACAATGTCAACACGGGATGCATGTGATGCCTCATTGAGAGCTTTCGCGAGAACCAGAGAGGCGACATCACCAAAGGTCTTGTGTTCACCTTTCACTTTGTGTACCAAGGCCATCCCTTCTATGAGACACGCAGAATGAGTCTGAATGTCTTCTGCAGGTCCTACATTCTTCTTCAGTTCCTTTGCAAGAGATGACTTGCTGGTTTTCCTTGGTACACCATCGGCAGTGGCTAAAGCCCAAGGGAGAGGGCCAAGTGGATACTCCAAAACCTCACGCATATCAAGTTGTCGTTGCTTAGTATGCTCTTGGGACTTGATAGCAGATCTCAGATGTGAAGCCGTCTTGTTTATTACAGATGTAATTTCAGATGACTGAATCTGTGCTGACTCAAGTTCTTTCTTTAGTTGATGGTTCTCTTTGGCTAGATCGTATATCGTCAGAGTATATGGGAAGACCAATATCTTTCCTTTATCATCAGGACACATATGGAGTGTATCGTTGAACTCCACTTCCAGCTTTCTCCGTATGTGTTTCCTTGTCGAGTCCCTCACAGCAGTTATTCCTTCAGAATGCATGTACGTTGATAGCAGATGAGCAAGATAAGTCAATGTGACAACCTTTGGATACTGAAACAGCTCTTGTCTGATATACTGGAAAAGTTGCAAGTAGGCTTCTGTTTCAGCAATCTTGTATTTAGCATCAGGGTCATCATTTGCATCATCTTTGGTATGGTCAATGATGGCATCTTTCACACTGGTATACGATCGGTAACAAGATCTATGATACCATGCTTCAGCAGCAACTATGTTTCTTGATGTGACACGGAGGATGTGCTCATCTTGTCTCTTTGTTGCTATATCTCGTAAAGTATTATCTGCTCTCAACTCAGTACACTGTGTTAACTTCTCTCTTGTGTTCGTGCCTTTGATATACTTGGATCGTCCAGGTGGGCAGAATATACATGTTTTCTCCATTACTCTTGAGCTGCTTAAAGGTAGTCTTCTCAATGTTCTTCGCTTAGTAGCAACTTCACCTGCAGTAGTCATTTCAAGTTTATCCAAGTCCCGTTTCATCGTGAACAGTTTACGGCACTTGAGATGATACTGAATCTGTGGCAGTTCTCCCTCTCTCAGGTTTTCTGCAACTGTCAAGATAGCTTGATGCTGCCTGAGTCTGGCTGCCCTTAGTAGTGTGTTCCAGGAGTCGAGATCCCGAGTTGATGTAAGGCCAGCGTGAGGATCTTCATCAGTTGTGTGGATAATACAAACAGGAATTGTCTCATCCATGGCTGATTAGCTGCTCATTCACAAGTATTACCTGCAAAGATAAGAAATAAACTTAAGAACACTTGCAATTATTGGCAATTAGCTGATATTTTTTCTAAACATATTATATGCTGTTGTTGATTTGCTGCAAAATTCAAAATATTATGGAAGGATCAATAGTGGCTGCATTCGATTCCTTGTATCTGAAAATGTATAAAAAACTATTTTATTTATGTCATTATCACATATGGTTGCTAAGATATGACGATAAGTCGATTTTCAATATTTATCTGGTGGCCATCCTGGATTTTGGCTCAAAAAGTACAAAATCTTTTGATTTGACCAAACTTGTTGCTACAATGGCATTATATGAACATAATTAAAGCTAAAAAAGCAAAAGGCACTTGGCATACCATGTAGAATCATGACATGCAGTTCTAACATGAATGTACCCCTTACAGGTTTTACTGCATTTGGCGCGATTTGTTTGCTGATAGGTGGTCTGTTCAATAGGCGATAAAAATATGAAAGCTGCTAAATCCAGACTGCTACCAGAGCAAAATGAGTTCCTGAATAATATACCTTTCAAATGATACCAATGAGCCTTTGTCATCTTTTTGGTACCGACAGCCCCTATACCTAACGGACTATAGGTGAGTACAACTAGGTGAGTACAGACGACGCTTAAGACATGTTACACACAGGGTAGAAAGACTTATACTGGTTTTGAATTACACAACTTTTATATCAAAATCTCGTTGTTCTACTTAACAGCATCAATATACACAGTCTCGCTATTTTTGTATTAATTATAAATTTATTATGAACATGGGAATATTAGTAAAAAAGAAATATTGCAATGGAGTGAATCATTGGAGAACTATTTTTTTTTCTTTCCAGGCTACATAGAATATAGCTTGGGGGAAATCGAGGGTTAGTTTCCCTTCCTACATATTCTCTAAGTAATTACTAACTTTTGACTGATATGAGACTTCCACAGAAGCAAAACTCAGAGAGGAGTATGTCCCTACCATGTTACTTATGACAAGGGTTGACTCATCTATGATTAGATTGGAGTTACCCAATGGGAGTGAGTTCTCGCTTGCGCGTGAGAAACTTTTTTTTCTGAAGAGTGCCAGAGACTTGGAAATTTTGTATATGTAATCTACGGATTAATGAATGATTATTTTTGTTCTAGTTCCATGTCCCATTGAAGCAATGAAGCAGATAATATTTGTGTGTGTACATATTTGGAAAACTGCCAGAGGTGCAAGGTTTGTTAGCTTGCTTGAGCATACACGCGCAGGGTATCTTTACCTTCGAGAACCTGTCTCGATTCTTCTATGGCTCAGACGCGCACCGATAAGAATAAATATCAACATGAAAATTATAAATATTGGTAAAGAAAATAATTATAGTTAATGAATAGAAAATAACAGCAATTAAAAGATATTGAGAATGAATAAAAAAACAATGATAAGATATTTTCTATAGGAGCGACCTCAACTCCCCTAAGATGATAACAGCCTTTCTTTTAAAAAGAAAAAAGATTATAAGATTTAAGAAAGACAGACTCAGGAAGAGAGTTCCAAAGTCTGGAAGTAACTGGCATCGTAACAATTAACTCTCGAGTTGATGATTTTCACAGATTAATTATGTTTGTGAAGAGGTAGCTTGGTGGGTGTTACGTGGCTTGAAAGAGATTGATTGATTGATCGATTAGAAATTGTCTGGCGTCGCACCATCTATGGTCATTGACGCCGAAAGCAATTTAATCAATAAAAATTATACAAAGAATTTAAAATTATACTTATCTGAATTAAAAAAGAATATGCAAACTAAAGGGATTTTAAAGTTTGTCAATATCAGATTCCTCCCCGAGAACTTTAACAAGGAGGAAGTTACCATCCTCATCTCGGCTCCCGGAAAGGAATCTACTCCTTAGATCCCCAAGACTGGGGTATTCGACCAGCAAATGCCTCACAGTCAAAGAGAAGGTAGCACATATCCCGCCAGCTTAATTGAACAATGACCAAATTATTACAGTAGAAGAGGGAGAGAAAGGCTACCTTTCGTTGGAAAAAAAGAGCTTTTAAAGAGGAAGTCAAACTAAGATTGTTAATTAGACTAATAGCGTTTGCTTTAACTCTGTCCATGAGGGAAGTAGAGGATGAGCCCTCTCAGATGTAGGAGCAATACTCTATGCAAGGATAAATTAATCCCTTGTGCAGCTAGAGGAACTGCTCCAAATAAAAGTAGTCGCGGCCTCTGAGCAACACTCCCAACTTTATTTTATCATCAATGTTCACCTGATTACAACCCAGCAAACTATATTGAGGCATGGCACAATTTCACCATATCATAGAAAACAGCATAGAGTATAGACTCCCCCACCCCCCAGCTATTAGTCCATGGGCTCCGAACATCCCCCCCCCCCCCCTTCTTTATAACTACCATCATTTTTTTCAGTTACCTTGATGTCTAAGCTTCAAGAAAAGCTTCGTTAGTCAAGCGATTTCTGGTTGCAAGTACCCGTAAACAGATATCCAAAATGGCTGCCTGCCGGCGGGAGCCAAAACTTAAAATGACATACATTTTCTACCAGTAGACCTAAAATCACGAGTGACCTATGTATTTCTATTAATTTTGGGGTGGGAAATCGATTGGAGCAGTTATTTTGAGGTTTTAAGGTCATATCGAGGGTCAAAAACCAATAATGGCCGCCAAAATGGGTCAAAATTTATATTTTTTCAGCTAATTCAAAACTGTTGAGCCATTAGACCTAGACACATGAACAATCTATTGATTTTGACTAATTGTGAGCTATATTAACCCCTATGCTAAGGTCATCATATGTATATTTTAAGTCCCCCTTTGTTACAGCGGGAGTTGTACATACAGTATACGCCGGAATATTCACGAAAAGAATTTCGGCTTTTTCAAACGCTTTTAAAGCCTTTCCTAATGGGAGTAGCTGACTGGCTGTGGTCTAATTACAAAGTTGACCTCGGGACGAAAAAAATGAGAATATTTTAACACACATTTTTTTATCCCCCCACAACCACTCCCCCCCCCCCCCCTCTTCAATTCTTCATTGACAATAGCTAGCACTCAACCACTCGTTTAGGTGAACTGTATGTTACACATATGCCCCCCCCCTATAGTACAAGAGGTTAAGATATTTTATTCTGAATTTCAGAAAAGTTTAGACTCAAAAATGAGCATCACAAAAGTCATGTAAATCTTAAGTGCATAGCTCACTATACCTGTAGAAAGAGATGATAAATGTTCTCCTGCATCTGAGAAGAGCCTGTCTGCCATACAGAAGACAGCAAATATCACAGGAAATGTTATCAAATATTTTCCCATACAAGTAGATTCCTCAAGCATTAAGATGATCCTGATAGTTTTCAGTCTCGGTGGAGATTAAGTGTCCAAAGAAAAGGAGGAAGTGAGATCATTCAGTTAGTCTTCAACCTGACTGGTTGCCTCAACGCAAATGCATATTCTGTGGCAAGAGAGAAAAAAGTGATGGAAAGTATGAAGACCTAAACAGACATTAATCCAAAAACCAAGAGGATGCTGTCAAAATGATAGCTAAAGCCACTTAAAATGGTACATAGGACACAAAGATGTTGCCCTTGTGGTAAGGGAGGCCAGAATTCATCATGCCTTTTAGCACCAATTTATCACTTCAGAGAGTTCTGCTGCTACATCAACGTCGCGACGGAGAATGATAAGGCATTGCTCAAGGACCACGAGAATTCTTTTGAGTACATCTGTAACTATGTCGAGGGATCAATCTTTCAAGGAATCAATTTTGGTTCAACAACTTCGACTTCAGGATGACACCATCTGGGAAAGGAACAACTCGCCCCACTCACGGTCTTATCTGTCAAGAGAAATTCATCACTGCCAAGGCTAACAATGACCATAATGATGTTGAACAATGGCCTTCTGAAAAGCCAGTAAAATCTACTTCTACCAAAGTGAGGTCTGTGAAGTGTATGGAGAGTGAATTTCCCCGATGCCATGTTACGGAAAAGCAGGTACCTCCCTAGCTTGATATCTCTCTAAAGTACAACAAGGACATGTTAGTCGCAGTCAAAGCTCATAATTCAGACCTTATGTGGGTTCTGATAAGGAGGATTTCATATCAGCCCAACCAACCCATTCCCCAAATTGTTTCAGGGTGGTAAAATCTGGAAGTCTTGCACTGGGAAATGAGGCATTGAACCAATCATCGCACTTGAATACCTTCCTCCCATATCAGCCTCTATGACAGTAAACATCAAGGTGCACGAGTATCTGGTTCAAGTACAAGCTATGACTGCTGCAGTAGGCCAGTCTTGGACCATCTCCAGTTTTAACTGCCACTCAAGTCTTCTTCTCCACATCAGGTGCTGCAACTACCAAGCTGCAATCTGGTTGAGGTCACTGGAACCCCATCATCATCTATCAGAGCTGACTCTACATGGCTGGGTTCAGGGAGCAGAGTGACTGGAGTTCCAATGGATGCATGCAGAGATGATTCCGCTTAACCTGGTGTTAATTCTCGTCAGTAATTCCCCAACTTTGAAGATGATGACATATAGATTGAAAAGCTCAAACCACCAATTCTCAGCCATAAAGGCAAGAATTTGCATGACCTGATGATGATCAATAAAGGTTGTGTTAATCTGATCTGTTAATTTTGACTGATTTTGGCAGCTATTATGGGTTTTTGACCCCTAAGAGGATCTTCAAACCTCCAAACAACCTTACCAATCAATTTTTCACCCCAAAATTAGTTAGAATATATAGGTCACTCGGGTTTTTATAACTACTGGCTATAAAGTTGTGTTGTTTTTAATTTTGGCCTACGTCAGTTGGCGGCTTGACCTAATGTCAACTCTCGTCGCTAATCCCCTCAACTTTGAAGATGGTGACAGATGTTCAAAAGCTCGAACCACCAATTTTCAGTCTTGAAGAAAAGGATTTTCATGACCTGACGATGATCAATAAAACTTGTTATTCCAATCCGTCAATTTTGACCCATTTTGGCGGCTGTTATGGGTTTTTGACTTCAAAGAGGACATTGGAACCTCAAAACAACCCCTCCCGTCGATTTTGCACCATAAAATTAGTGGAAATACATAGGTCACTCGGGTTTTTATTCCTACTGGCTATAAAGTTGTGCTGTTTTTCATTTTGGCCTGCATCGGTAGGCGGCTTGACCTGGTGTCAACTCTCATCACTAATCACCTCAAATTTGAGGATGGTGATATAGAGGTTCAAATGCTCAAACCACCAATATTCAGTCATGAAGAAAAGGATTTTCATGACCTGATGATGATCAATAAAACCTGTTATTCCAATCCGTTAATTTTGACTCATTTTGACAGCTGTTATGGGTTTTTGACCCCAAAGAGGACCTTGGATCCTCAAAACAACTTAAAATGTACATATGATGACCTTAGCATATAGGTTAATATAGCTCAAAATTAGTCAAAATCAATAGACTCTTCATGTGTCTAGGTCTGATGGCTCAAAAGTTTTGAATTAGCTGAAAAAATCTAAATTTTGACCCATTTTGGCGGCAATTATGGGTTTTTGACCTGAGAGATGACCATAAAATATCAAACTAACTGTTCCAATCGATTTCTCACCCCAAAATTAATAGAAATACATAAGTCGCTTGTGTTTTTTGGTCTACTGATAGAAAATGTATGTCGTTTTAAGTTTTAGCTCCCGTCGGCAGGCGGCCATTTTGGATATCTGTTTACGGGTACTTGCAACCAGAAATCGCTTCACTAACAAAGCTTTTCTTGAAGCTTAGACATCAAGGTAACTGAAAAAAATGGTGGCAAGTATAAAGAAGGGGGTGGGCTTTTCGGTTCCTGGCCCGTGGACTATATAGTCTTAGGCTCAACGCAACTGTTTGCTGGTATAGTGGTTATCACAATAGTCTATCATGCACAATAGTAAGTGGTTGGTGTTCCCTCAAGTAATCTCACTACCCATAGTGAGATTGTGTGTGGGAGGTTTGAATCAGCTGTTCAGGTCTTCCTGCTGACGCTGCCATAACCTGGCTGACTCAGGTCTGACCTGGATGATTTGGCACTTGGAGACCTTTTTAGGAATGATCACATTTTAACACCATGTGTGTGATCTTCCTTGCATCTGTCATTCAGTGACGACCTTTCAGGGAATACCCTGATACCCCATTTTTAACGGAAAACTCGAATCGACCTGAAAATTGAGTTTTTTTCATGTTTTTTTAAAAATTTTAATCTATAACTTATATTTCAAATGAATTGATCTTTCGACTGAAAAACATTACTCTAAAAGGAATAATTTAGAAGTTATAATGAGTTAAAGTAAGCGCCAGGGCTTCCTTCTATAACTTCTAACTTAAACTTTTATATCTTCTTTTTCTGTTGCACTATAATGTTCTGTCCTTCTATAGGACTGCAGTGTTCATATTTGTGATGCTTTCATGATGAATGTAGCAAGATGAATGCTTATATTCTTTTATTCTTCCTTCTTTCCAAACCGGTAATATACATTTTTATGCATACTCTTTTATATTGGTTTTATATTTTCTTTAATTCTATTCTGTTCAAACGTGGTTTGTTGTGTTGTTATATAAAGTAAGTTTATTTGATTTAATTTTCTGTATTTTCAATGCTAGAATTATTGGTTTCACACTAAATTCTAATCATCACTCATTATAGCTAGCGATAGTTCAAAATGAAAAGAAGAAAATGTTCTAAGGTGACTTACAATGTAATTGGTCTTAATTCACCTGACTCTCCCTAAATAGTCCGCATTTGCACCACTATCCAATTTTTATCCCTGAAATCCGTTTCTCATCAACAAATATTATGATTAAGAAATAACTCATACGAGTTCATAAACAGGCCGCCGAGTTATCCTCATCGTCGGTGGCATTACTGTGGTGAACGAGTTTGCAACCAAATTCCCAATGGGATTCGACCATTGTAACTTAATTATTATGGAAATACAGAGGACAGATGTGTTGAATGCGATGGCTAATAACTGTTAAAAGCATTAGACATGGAAGGCAAGGAATGGTTGCTGGAACTACTGAGATCAATATGGGTGGATGAGAATAATCTGATACTACCCACTTATAAACAGAAGGGAAGCATATTGGAATGTGGTAGTTATAGATGCATAAAACTGATAGAGCATGTATTAATAGTATTGGAAGGAATAATTTTTTTTTTTTTTTTTTGTATTCATGATTTCTAGTTGTCACAGCGGGGATGTGCCTTAACTATCGCACATCCATTTCATGCACAGGAGTGTTCACGTTTAGACAGTACCTCCCTCCCCCCACCCCCATAGGTCCTCTGCTCGCACATGCCGACAGACCCATTCGTCATCCCAAGTAGCCAGTGAGGGGTCTTCACACCACCTTCTCCACCTCCTCTTAGCACATGTGCTGAGTTCAAGGTCGCTGCGCATCAACCATCTCGCATGTCATCTCTCCTCTTTCCTTGCTGCTTAGATGACAGACTGAGAGAAATGATCCCCATAGAGGAGATGCAGTTTGACTTTGTCAAAGAAAAAGGGACAAATAATGCAATATACATCATTAGGCAGCCGCAGGAGAAGACTTTGGAAGGAAATAGGAAATTGTCCCTAGAATTTGTAGACCTGGAAAAATCATGTGCCATATCCCAAGAGAAGTAGTGTACTGGTGTCTGAGGAGGCGGGGAGTGCCTGAGAAAATGGTCAGAATCATAAAAGACATGTACGAGAAAACAAGGATGAAGGTTAACACCCTGTGTGGAGATTCAAAATCGGATTACATTAAGGTTCAGCACTTAGTCCATTCTTTTTTATACTGGTAATAGACGTTCTTACTGAGAAGATCAGGGAAGAGGATAGAAGGGAACTGCTATACACAGATGACCTGGTAATAACAGAGGACTATGAAGAAGAACTGTAGAGTAGAATGATGGAATGACAAGAAAGTCTGAAGTAAAGGGAGGATTGAGAGTTAATTCTAATAAGATTGAAGTGATGATGAGTAGTAAGGAGGGTGGTGAGCAGACTCTGATTATGGACAGAAGAGGGGAAGTGTTAAAGTAAGTGAAGCAGAGGAGTTTAAGTATTTGGGAATAGTTATAGATAAGAGAGGTAGAACAGAGGCAGAGGTAAGACAGAGAATGAAGAGGGCCGGGATGAAGTGGCGAGAGGTGGGGGGAGTGGTGTGTGGCAAGAAAATGCCTAGTTCCCTGAGTCTCAAGATCTATATAACCATGGTAAGGTCCATATTTCAATACAGAGCAGAGACCTGGGCAATAAGGAATAGGTAAAAACAATTACTCAAGAGAACAGAAATGAAAATGTTGAGATAGATCCTGGGACTAAGAAATTATGAGATAAGGAAAAAAGCTCTGAGTGACATGTATAATGGAAAAGATAAGGGAAGCCAGATTGAGATGGTATGGCCATGTGGTACGGAGAAGAGAGGAAGAGGCAATAATCCGAGTCTGGAGGGATCCTGTGAGGGGACGAAGATCGAGAGGCAGACGGAGGAGGAGATGGGGGGATAAAGTGGAGGGAGACCTGCTGGACTCAGACCTGCATAAGGAGGAGGCCCAGGAACGAGATAGATGGAGACACCTCATTAGAGTGGGTGAACCCTAGATAAAAGGATAAGGCAAACAAAGAAGAAGATCGTAACTGAAAGACCAAAGGAAGTTCCAGTCCCCCCTCCCCCACCCCTGCTCTCATCTTAGAAAGGAAGTAGGCACAGGAGATTCTTGGAGATGATGTGGAACAGATGCTCCTATTGCAGAGCAATAAGTCTTTGATTAGATGGATTAAGATCAACTTGAAATTCTCCACAAACATTCTGGAATCAAACTTTTGCTTCCCTATATTCC
>SKFP01000219.1:0-13595 GCA_005815305.1 Pandalus platyceros | reverse complement strand
TTTATTTTTGCAGTTCGAGGATTTATCTTCAGCCACCTTCTAAACATTCAAGAATCTAGTGCACCTTTTAAGGAAGATCTCAGATATTTACTTACAAGCATTGTCCTGCCATCTAACTTTACAACCGATGTGCGAAAATATTCTGGCAATATTGATTTGTCTTACTATGCACCAACATTTGGTGTTGGAGCTGGTATGGAATCCAATGTTATCTATGCTCCCGGATCATTCCTTCCTCGTTCAGTTAACTTAAACCTCACAGCAGCTCTTGGGGCAACACCAGTGAACATTGGGGAAATCGGTGCACGATTCGAAGGATTAGAACCAATTTTAGAAGAGCTTTTTGGACCAGAAGGTTACTTAAGGAAAACACCTACTAATCAAATATTCCAACAAATGTCATCCATAATGGGAGATAAGCTCTCAAAGATAATGGAACGTCTACAAGGCACCTTTAGGCAAAAGAGATCTATTGATTTCTCCACACTATCCAGCCTCTTCGACAAACTGTATGGCGATAGACGGTCTCGCTTGCCAAAAGCGGATTTCTATGCTCGAATTAATGACCAGGAAATGGCCTTTGCATCTCTGGCAGGAGATCTCAAAAATATCAATGTAGATCAGTTGATCAATAGTTTCTTTGATAGTGTTGAAGGCATGATTAGTATGGCATCAAATGCTGAAGTAGATTCAGTCAGGACAGCTCAGATATACTTGGATTATCATTTGCCTACAATGCAGGGTATGCCAATTAAAATGAAACTAGAAGGCACAGCTGTTGCTGGACTAAAGATGGAAACAAGACTCACTGGTCTATCAGGAGGAAGCCCAAATCTCATCAAATTCATCCCAAGTTTGTCTACTCAAGTAGATGGGTTTATTGGCTTTGATTACCACATTGCTCAAGTGGGAATCAGAATGAAGAATCGTGTATCTACAACTGCTGGAGCAAGTATCAACGTTAAAACTTCCGGCGGCAACGGTTTTGAGATTGAGGTAGATTTGCCAGAGAAAATGGAGTTGATAAATATGAAGAGCGAAACTTATCTAGTGAAGGAAGTACAAGGACAACCTGAGACCAAAATCAATCCTTCATCAGTAAGAAGTACAAGGTTCCAGACACGATCTTGTATGATGGCATTAGAGCCAATGCTTGGTCTTAAGCTCTGCTTCGATATCAACATGCCTAATGTTCTCCGCAGCGAAGGCCTTCCTCTTGGACCACCTGCCATTGCCAAGGTCATCCTAGAAAAATCAGATCCCAGCATGAGAGGCTACCGTATGAAGGCTAACATTGAAAATACTGAAGGAAAGAAAGAAATCAAGGTTGAAACAGAAGCCCAAGGATCCTCCACACCAAGAAAAGCCAATGTCATGGTTTCTTACTCTAACCAAGGAGACATGGCCAAACTCACATGCTTACTTGAATCCCAGACGACAGGTGGCATCAAAGTAGAAATCAACAACAAATGGACACAATCTGAAAAACAACTGAAACTCGATGCTTATGCCAGTCGAAGCAGGCAATACACACCAGACACAAAAGCATTTGAAGCAAAATTCATAATGGCAGATGATGGTCAGGAAGTCAAAGTGGATACTGTTTTCCGAACCTTGGCCACAATCAAGAGAACTATTGATATCAACTTTGAAGGTAATTGATTACCTTCATACGTTTCTGATATTCATCATTAGTAGTTTTTTCAAGTCACAAAAGTTTAATATGATAAAACCTTAGGTAATGGTTATTCACCCGGTAGCTAGGTTAGGTTAGGTGAGGCTAGGTTAGGTTAGGTGAGGCTAGGTTAGGTTAGGTTAGGTTAGGTTAGGTTAGGTTAAGTTACATCAGTAACATCACCCATACACATAGAGGAAGGTATAAAAGCGTAAAATAAAAATTACTTGCCGGGTAGATAACCGATTTCGGGTTATCCACCCGGCCGGCTGTCGGGTGAATAGCCTCGGCCAAAACCTTAAGTATCTCACTCTGAGGTTTAGATGTATGACCATATAAGAACGTGTGATTTAACACTATTTAATCCCTTTTACAGCCAGTGGAGACTTGGCTTATAGTCAAATGACCAGGATTCCAATGCCAAAGAGGTTGCGTAAATTTGAATGTACAATTGCATCTGGAAGGTGGCACCTCATTTCCTTTATCCGAAAGGCAAGTGATTCGCAGTACAGTTCAGCATTCAAACTTGGTCCAATGGATGCAGAGTGGGCTGTAGTTCAGGCCACCCATATGATTGAAGGAAGCTCATATCGGGATATGACTCTAAAAACGGACTTAAAAGGTTAGTACCTTCTTTTGATCTCACTTGCTCAATACTTGCTTGAATATTTTAGGATCATGTGTCATTACGGAAGTGTCGAGTAATCTACAACCAATCAACAGCAGATAAAACTTAGGAAGAATCTATAAAGCCACATGAACAGTTGTTGCACAACAATTCAATTGACAGGATAAATTCATATATTCATAATCTAATCTAGTTACATATTCTGCTATAAATTACCCTGTTGCCCTTTTTTAGAAACCAAAAACTAACTATGTAATGAAGCCATGGATATAAAGAGTAAAATACACGAATGCCATGTATAGTGGTAAAGATACATTGTAAATCTCTATAAAAACAATCATCATTCTAGATTGAATTATATCTCTAACAGTATTTTGTTCCTTTATAGGAAAAATTGCACATGTTCCATATGAAACAAATATTGTCATATACAATAATGATGCGAAAAGAGGAGCAACATTAAGAGTAACTCGCGAAGGAGGCATGAAACTTACGGATCTAGAAATGATCTTTGCCCGTTCTGGGGAGACCTACAAGATGAACTTCTTGGTAAGTAATCTATGTATTTGCCATTCAATGGAAACGGAAATTTTTAAAAAATGTAAGAACTTTTTAGACGAATGTCAGTACATTACTCTTTTCTACCATCTTTCCCCTAGGTTGATATTCCTGCATGCATCAAGCCAATGAAGTTTGAAGCATCTGCAGCTCACCAAGGAAACTCTCAGTATCAGATTGAGGCTCGTGCCCATCATGGAGAGAGTGTTATTTTCCAGGTTGAAGGACCAGTTACTGCTAGGATTTCATCAAGAATGACTGAGCTTCAGACACAGTTAAAAATTGTTTGTATGCGTAGTCAACCATTCACTGTTTCAACATCTGTTGTATCTGCCCAAGGCAAGAAGGCAGTAGCTTTTGAATTGGTAAACCATTCAGAGCGTATGATAGCCGTCGAATGTAATATGGCATCTCAAGACGAACAGCAAACAAAAATGAACATCAAACTGACCATACCCTCCATGATTGAAAATAAAATCGATGTCATCATCAGCGAAAAGGTCGTTCACATGAGTATCAATCAGCTTTTGATGCCAAAGAGCTCATCCCCCCTAAGATGGAAGGGCTTCTTTGATATGGATTTTGAAAGCAAGAAGGCAACAATTGAATTTGCATGGGACGTTGATCGTAACCCGAATAAGAAGTTCAAGACTGAGGTTTCCATCATCAGCGGTACTTCCACTCTACAAAACTCAGTCATCCAGTAAGCATACAACCAATGGTTCAGTTTTTATCGTATTTGCAGGTGCTAAGTGCAGATATGTGTTAAGTATAGACACATGGACCTGCTATTCATAAAGCATGTCAGGGAGCCAGAAGAGAGAGAGTGATATTTCTCATAGGATAGATCAGCTGGGCTCATAAGTCTAGATAAGGGATCTTAACTCAGAAGAAATAGTTTTAAGTAATGGAGATCCAAGAGCTTTTGAATTGATATCTATGCTTTTAGAATTATAAATGTTGATGAAAAAATCTCCTAGAAGGAAAGAAATGTACAGTTGGGTAATGTTGGCAGTATTGTATAGTATAATGTAAATTATATAGCCATAGTTAAAACTATATGAAACTGCCTGGTATAACCTGTATTTTCTGCTCAACTAAGAAATGATAGTTTGCCAAGAGATTATGAACAAAGACTAACAATAACTTTGAAGTAAAATTCGACTTGAGAAGCTATATCTCTGCTTAAGCTCACTGAACTGACCAACTAATGGAGAATAAACAAATCTAGAAATAATTATAAGAAAGAAATAAATCAGTACGAAAATAATTCTCACAACATTGACAAAGCATCTGTTTAAAAGTCTGCTTACATTCAAATATTTGTATATTTGTATCATTCATCACTATAACTACACCTTCATTATCAAATTATGTTTATGATTAAGCACATAATAGTTGATCCATGTACTGTTTATTATAATCTAAGATTGATTATACTTGTATTACAGGGGTGAATGGACCTACCTGGATCATACTTGTCAGTTTAAGACTGAACTAAGCTTAGCCAATCCCCGCAATTGGTTTAATGGAAGAAACAGCGTTAAATTAGATTTCACCACACCATCTCATAGAACTTACAAAATGGAGACAGTCCTGGTGATTGAACGAGAATCCTCTAGCCCCAAAGTAGATGTAATGGTTACGTTCAAAACTCCTGAAAATCGCGAATACAAATTGAACTCTGAAACTTCTGTTGAATGGCTTGGAGGAGAATACAACATGAAGCTCATTACTAAAGCAGACATCACTTCTCCTCAAGGGCATCAAATGAAAGTAATCTTTGAAACAATGCACAGAGGGACCGCCAGCCAACGTGAAGCTTATGTGCAGGTAAAGCCTGAGCAATACCACGAGATTATTTTCTATTTTAATTGAAATGAAATGATATAGGAAAAATCAGTGTATAGGGGAACTAATAATACACAGAAAATAAAATATATAAGGTAGAAGAACAAATGATCTTATATGTCATAACTGAAATTTCACAATTATAATAGTTCATTCTCAGTCAGAATAGATATTATTCAGGATTATGTCAGTGGAATATAAATACATATCATTTGCTATTAAATTATAATATCGCACACGTCTACCCTTTTTCTCATGGCCATCTTTTACGGCTAATGTACTGCTTTCTTTACCAATTGATTAACAAATGTCTTTCATAAACATTGAAAGATAAAAATATTTTATCCCACAGCTGTTAATCTAAACCTTTAATAGCTACATTAGGTGCTGTTTCTTGAAAATTGATATTTATTTTCAATCAAAGTGTATTGCCAAAAGAAGTCAGAATGCTTAACTTAGATTTGTCTTTTTCATTGCAGGCTCATATCACCAGCCCATCACTTCAGCAGCCTATGAAGACCAGATTCATACTGTCTAATCAACAGGGCCAGTATAGTGCTAAATGGGAAATTGAAATGGGCTCTCCAGTTGATGGCGCTCTGTACGAGTTAAAGTTGTCTCCAGAGGGTGGTGTTCAGTCCTTCAAAGTTGAACTGAACCTAAAAGAGGTTTCTGAGCTTTTAAAGGCTATCGAAAGGCTTGGCTCCATGAGACCCATGAGTGGTAGAGCTCAGGAAGTTCAAGCTATCTACCTCTTCCATTATTATAAATCAACACCAACTTCTCACTCAATCTTAATGACATCTCCTTCTCGAACAATGGAAGGTGAAGTTAAATATTCAGACTCGGAATACAGCATGAAGTTCCATCCTCACAAGGGTGTTAGTGCATCTAAGTATGAGCTCTATGCCAGACATGCTCACGACTGGAATCAACAATCAAGGTTTAATGGACATATAAGTCATCCAAACTTGGTTAGGGATCTACAAATAGATGTGCAATACGGAAATAATGGACAAAAGATCACTGGTTCCGTTGAATTAGATATCTTCCCTAACCCTGAAGATAAGATTACTGGGAAACTGGAGTCTCTGATTTTCGCCCAAAATACTGTCATTGTAGAAGCTCAATTATCTGGAAAGGTAAGTGTATGTCAAAGTAACCAACTGTCTGTATGTCTATCTGTCTGTCTGTTTATCTGTCTGCCTGTAACATCAACCACATAGAAACCATTGAGGAAATTATCACCAAACTTGGACCTTCTGGTGAGCATGGGCGACTTGATTTTGTGTTTGTAGGAGTGTTATCAGCGCCATTCACCATTTGATTATCTATAGCAAGGCATTTCCATAGACTTTATGAGAATACTGTGAGTTAACATATTCAATGATAAATTCTAACAAGAAAGGTTTTAAATTAAATATATTTTATAGTTATTCAATTATCATTTTCAAATTGCAATATTTTCCCTAGCAACACTGTCATGCCTCTGATAGTGACAAATAAGTTCTTCTATAAATATGTAATTCCGTGTATGGATAACTCTCTATCTTTCTTTTTCACATAAGTAACTAAGAATTATATTTTCAGGCGCTGAAAGTCAACCCTAAAGTACATTTCGCAGCTGCTTATAGTCCTCATACTATCGGGTTTGATGTCAAGTTCCAAAAGACTCCATCTGCACCGGTATCCTTCCTGATGTCAGGAAAGTGTGATATTCGTTTTGACAGACTTGCTGCTTCATCCTTCACTGTAAAGACTGAAGGACGGACAGTCATGGATATATCTGGATCACTCAGACCTTACATGACTCCTGACTGTTATGGAATGAAAGTTGAAGCCAAGGGTCATTCATCTGTAACTGGAACATATGATCTTTCTGCCGAATTGTGCAAGCCAGTATTTATTGAGGTTGTCATAAAGAAACAAGGTAGTAACAGATTCTATGTCACAAGGGTCGGAGTGCAAGGTATGAAGAACGTAGAAGTCAGCATGTCAGAAGTTGACCCTGCAACTCATGAGAGAAGAATCCAAGGTATGGTTCGTGTAATGCTTACATCTCCTTCACTTATGAAGCTTGAAACCAAGTATGACGGTGATCATCTACGCACCATCATGGTTAGTAGATTATCAGGAGTAGCTTATTGTATGAAATATATGCCATTCTTTTCATTATGATATTGTAGGAAATTAGATATCTCACGTTATGGCCCACAATCATCAGTTAGGGAACTAATTGCTCAATATTTTTCTCAGAATGCAATGTCTGAAAACTGGAGAGAAACCACCTCCTCAGCTGGTTCCTGGTTGGACAACATGTGCCGTGAAGTACTTTCAGAAGGAAGTGCTAGTTCTCCTTCTTCCAAGATGGCAATGTTCTGGCAAGAAATTAAGGCTGAAGCTTCAAGGATCTATGAAGATTTGAGGTATGATGGTGTCATTCCGAGCATTGAAGTGATCAAGAGATGTGCACGCAGTGATATTGTCCGTGATATTGCAAATGGATGTGTCAAGCTATGGTCTCAGTACGTCCAGATCCAACACATGATGGCTTCATCAGTATCAAACTCAGTGAGGATGCTGCAAACTGAATTTGATTATATCAATCAAATCATCACTGAAGGTAAATTAACCTTTTAGTTTGTCATGGAGGGATCTTTGAATTAGCTTTTATGTATTTCAGCCATTATTTATTTGTCTGACATGTTAACTCATGATTAGAATTTGGTTCTATAAAAATACATCATATTGCAAAATCTTATATCCTGTTGTGATTAGTATCTGTTCTCTCTTCAAGATTTTGAGTATTTTTGCTTATATAGTTACCTATTTTGCTTTATGATAGTGAGTATTACCATTACCACCTCTAACGCTGTGCGACGCACAGGGCCTTCACATAACTCCGCCAACCAACTGTATCATGCGCTCGTTCATGCGTATCCTCCCACCAGTCTTCTGTCTCTCTCATCATAGTTCTGATCCATGTTGGTCTCGGTCTTCCTATTCTTCTCGTCCCCTCAGGTTCTCATCCGGGAGCTTCTCTTACAGTTCTATCAGGCTGGACTCTTATTATATGCCCTAGCCATCTCCATCGATCTCGTCAACCATTCATCCACATACTGGACTCCACTAATTTCTCTTATAGTTTCAATATATCTATAATGTTTGCTATATTATTATGTGAACTTTTTATTTAATCCTGTTACAAGAAAATGCCATAACTTATTTTTGCAGCTGTTATGGGAACACTCCAAAGTCTAAAGAGTGGTGAAATGTCAGAAGGACTGCAAAATGTGTGGCATAAGATTCAGAACACTGCAGTTTACAGAACGGCTTTGGAAGAACTTGATGTTGCTTTATCTAAGTACCCAGAAGAGTACCAAAGCATGAAACAGATTTTGGAGAAGGTTAAAGCTACTCTAGCAAAGGATTTGGCAAAACAACGACACAACCTCATGCTCCTCAGTAAACCTCGAGCAGTCGTTAATTGGATGATCAAACATTTGAACCTAGTACGTAGGATGGTATACATTTGTCACTTATTCAATGAAATTCTATATATGTCATATAACAAGATGTGTTTTGAAGTCAAATTAGAATATTGCAAATCATTTGTCTTTTTTTCGTAGTAATGTGAATAGTCTATTAAAAATATTTTCTTTCTTTCCAGGACCGAATTATGTTTAAGAGCATGGACAATGTGGTAAAGAATATTCTGCAAAATGCATTTTATTTGCATGTGCAAATGGAAGGCAACCACATGCAACTTCAATTACCTATTCGCAGACCGGTATATTCACTGCCCCAAGCAGCATCTTATGTCTCCTTGAGCCCAATACCATCTATCGAGACCTCTCTTTGGTCATTTGAAGCCCTTTTGCCTACTCCCGTAGACAACTTAATCTGGGCCTACTACTCATTTATGCCTCGTCATGCTAGATACCTGCTGCCACCATACAACCGCACTGCAATGGTAGTTGATGGCACAGAGATCATTACCTTTGATGGAGCCGTTCTACGAGCTCCTCATTCATCATGTAAGCTTCTCCTAGCACAGTATAAGTCAGATTCCTTAGTAATGCAGAGTCAGCAAGCTGCTGCTGCTTCATCACATTTCATCTTGAAAGTATCTGGAATTACAGTGGAAGTGAAACCCGATTTCACTGTTACCATGAATGGCCAACCCATCAGTGGTCCTCGACAAATTCAAGGGGAAGTTAAGGTCTACAAGATGGCCGAGAAGATCGAAGTAATGACACCCACTATCACACTCCGTGTTTACAAGAAGAGCCATACAGCATCTGTCGAAGTGTCTGGTTGGACATATGGCCAATTAGCTGGACTTCTGGGAACCTATGACGGTGAGATGGGCAATGACTGGATGACTCCTAGTGGCTCAAGGGCATCTACCTTACAGGAACTGGTGAAGTCCTGGCGGGAAGATCAGCAGTGCCAGATTCCAAGCGTGTCTCCTTTTAGTCCTCTCCACGTGCCAATAGTACGCATGGTCCAGTGTAATGCTCTGTTTGGAGTACGAACACGATGCAACCCAGTTGTTCGTCAAGAACCTTTCATGAAGATGTGCTTTACAAGCAGAAATGCTTGCCATGTTGCAAGGGCTTACAGTGCTCTCTGTGCAACTAAGGGAGTTATGGATGTCTTCCCACTGGGATGCTGAACATGACACTCTTCTTTGGCACTCACCTCAACCTCCATAAGGACATATGATCATTAGACTTTAAGAACAGCAAAAGAAAATGTGAAAAAAAAATAAAGAATCTTAATAAGCAAATAAAATTGATAATTACATATCTTAGTTATTTTCAAACCCTTTTTTCTTCTCTTTATAATTTATCTTATAACATCTAGGGATGCTGTTGAAGCCTCATTTGTAAGAGAGAGAGAATCTGATAATCATTATCATTTTACTAAATTTTCTTCCTTGTGAATTGATCCATCAAAATATCTTATGTAAAGTAGTTTCAAAGTATCCTCTTAATTAAGAACTTAGACATATCACTTTTTTCTTCACTTTATGATTCACTGCTCTCCAGTTTATCAGTAATCGGATATGGTTGACATTGGAGACGAAAATAGAAGTCTACTTAGATATAATGTGAGGAAAGAACTTCCTGACGAAGTTGCTAAAGAAAAAATCATTTGAATTCAGAAATTTAGTCTGTCCTAGAATTTCTGGAAAATTCGTTGAATCATCTAGAAGGTAAATCTGTCAGTCTTTATGTCTTATTCAAAGAGATTTGGTAATGATTGTAAACGGCTGATGAAAATAGTATCCAGATAAATTCTGTCAACTAATGGTTTCTGATGACCTAATAGTTATAATGGGAAAATTTTAATTGAAAAAATAAGAAAAATTTGTTCCTCTTAAACTGAACGATAATGCCTACAAATGTAAACAAGATATGCCAGGAGAGATATGACAAGCAATTGCAAATATGTTTTTGGACAAAGTTCATAAAAGTATGACTTAAAGTAATGGACTTAGTTATAAGGTATAGTTACTGAAGGAATCGGAGAGCATGATGTAAAATTTAGTAAAGGCTTTGTAATCCCATTAAGAGATGTTTATAACACCTTACTAACAAGTGAAATTGACAAAATATTTTTAAACTTCGACGGTTAGATCTGCAATCACAAAGTTGTGCTCAATCTCTGAATATGCCTCAAATAGATTTCCTGTTGGGAGATTTAGCCTGAGCTCTTAATTATTTGAAAAAAATAAACTCTAAATCTTCTTAGAGTGGCTGTTGAAAGATTTAGGAGTCGAAAAATCATACTCTAAACTCGAATGAGGCAGAGAAATTGTAGTGCTTATTTAGAAAGCAATGTGGCAATGTTTTTTTTCACCTCTGCATAATTAACTGAACTAAAATAGAGATATTCTCGGAAAGTATTAGCCTTAGGCAAAATCTAAATCGAAGTCATCATGCACAGATTTTTAACCACTTTCCTGTTTATAGAATGTGTCTTGTACATAATAGTGTAATTATAACCACGCTGTCTCTCGGACTACTTGACTATTAAGAGAGCAATAGTCAATATGGTAAAGCATGTTTCTCTCTAATATTGCAGACTTTGCTGCCTTATATTCTGTATGTTCAACATAATCTCAATCATCAGTGGATGTCCTGGATGCCATTTTTCAATGACTTTTCAAGCTTTTTCAGAGACAGAAACTAAATTAAAAGACCTTTCGTGCCTTCTCTAAATCCATTTCATTAGGGTGATGGGTAAGAGTGTTCCTGCATTCTCTGTGGAAAAACAAAAACAAATTGAGGACAAATCTTAATCTAATGTCGTGCTGAAAAATGCGTGTGGTTGAATGATCACTGATTGTATTGGTAAAAAAACTAAAGGAAAAGACAAAAGGAATAGGGAATAATTGATAAAAAAGAAGTGAAAGTCGGTGTGATCAAGCACTGGGCGGCAGCACTCTAAATGCTGAACAAGCAAAACTAAAAATAAACCCGATACAATATGCTCGGAAAAGGCAAAAAGAAAAACAAGGATAATAAACAGGTAAGATAATACCTGCAGACAGTGCTGAGAAAATAGGAAACAGTACTAAAAGTAAAACAAAGAAGGAAAAAGATGATGACTTTGTAGAAGCACTGTCAAGTCTGCAAAATGTTGTAGGTGGAGCCCATCAGAGAGAGGAGGTGGGAGAGAAAGAAGATGTAGAGGGGGAAGAAGAAAGCGATGGGAATGATGATGATGATGATGATGATGATGATGATGATGAGGAGGAGGAGGAGGAGGAAGAGGAGGAGGAGGAGAAGGAGGAGGAGGAGGAGGAGGAATAGAAGGAGGAGGGAAATGTTTTTCCTGGAACCTGCAAAAAGTTATTTATAGATGGAAGACATTTGTATTGTGATATATGTTATTGATGGTTTCACATTGAGTGCCAAGTAGCCAGTCAGAAAGGCTTTGATATAATAAAGAAATCAAGCGACATTGAGATCTTAGACTACAAGTGCAAGAAATGTAGAGAAGATCACAAAGTGGAAACACAAGTAAATACTCGGTTGGAAACAATGGTCGATGAATTGAAAAAATAATTATGTGCCTCAATACAGCACTCTTTGGGCACAAAAGTTAATGAGATGACAGTGAACACAGTAGAGAAAGTTGAAGCATTTGAGATCAAAGTTGACGAGATTACAACTAACATGGATAATTACCACAACGTTGGTAGCAAGGGGGAACATATTAATCTGGTGAAGAAGAATGATGATATTGGAAAGATTGACAACAATCAAACATATGCAGCAAATTTGAAAATAATTAAGTCTACCGTGATGGGAACGAAACCTATTGATAGCAAGAAGGAAAAAGTAAACACACTGAAAGAAGCTCAAATAGAGAATGTTAAGACTACAAAGAATGGAAATGTCATTGTAAATTTTTCAGACAAGAATACGCTCGATAAGGCTAAGCAAGAGATAAACATAACAAATTACGGAAATCAAGTTTGAAGTAAAAGAAAAAGAAAAGTTGTATCACAAAATCATGTTGGGTAACGTCTTTAATGAAGAAGATGAAGGCGAAATACTGGACAATATTTGCAATAGAAATCTATAGATACAGAGTTTAATTGATAGTGATGAAAACTTTAAAATAGTGGCACAACAGAAGGCCAGAGGGGACACCCGACATTACATAATTAAATGTACTCCCGTGATCAGGAAAGCTATCCTTGATGCAGGAGACTATTTGTAAAGAGCTATGGTAAGTGCAAATTGTGGGATAAACATCATGTGTTCCTGTGTTGCAAATGTCAATGATTTGGGCATAATATTGAAGATTGTAAAAATGAACAGAAATGTGCTAAATTAATAAGCGAATGTAAATCTAGCACAAATAAGTGTATAAATTGTCACAAAGCAAACAGAGCGGACATGGATCACTGAGCAAATAGTACTCGTTGTCCAAGTTATTCTGAAGAAGTGGCGAAAACTCGCAACAACACTGACCACGGCTTCTGAAAACAAGCTTCCTGGGTGGTCTAATAATCATACAATAAGTAGCAAAATAATATTAGTGAAATAATAACTAATAGAAAACAATTAGAGTTAGTAACGTTTAAGAACGATGAGGCTGTGTTAAAAAGTGAAATAAGGATTTTTAAAATGAATTTTGAGCTGAAAATAAATGAAAATACAAACATATGACAAAGCATTGGGACAGTAGGAGCAGTAATGCTATTCAGAAAAAGAAAAGGAAAAAAGGTATATAAATGTAATGTTTAGAGATTGTGCCCACCTTGACTGAGAAGTCATCAATGACTTATCTGTAATTAAAAGAATATTGTAAAGATATCCTTAGAGATTAATCAAACATTTTTGAAGAGACAGCCGTCTCTTTTGAGAAGAAAAATAAGTAAGTACCATCAATCGCCTTAGATCTGTCAGCTCGTAGGAGTAAAGTTTGTTTGGTGATCAAAGTGTTCAAGAAACAAACCACAAAGGTATGATATTTCCCATATCTTTGAACCTATTAAGATCTTTACAAAATTAACTTTTATGACTTTCTAGGGAATAATCCATGATATATAGCGAGTATTTACATGAGGATTTATATCCAATTCTTTGAGAAGGGAGTCACCTCCAATATTGCAGGGTCTCAAGAACCTTGGATATCCTTCATATTCTGCTAAGAGGCCTAATATTTCTAACATTGCGGAGAACAATGGTAAAATCCTTTCAGTAGTATCGTAATCTGAATTTAATCCTTCAAATATCCAGTGAGGAACATCTTTATACGGGGGTTTATCAAAAGCATCTGAACTTCGTCTCAATTCGGACATTTACATAGGGTTCAATCTACTCCAATCCCAGGTTGTCCAAATCCTTAAATGTTCTT
>SKFP01000217.1:0-26511 GCA_005815305.1 Pandalus platyceros | reverse complement strand
TTGCTATGTTATGAATTTTAGTCATGGGTAGTCCACGTGTCATCTTTAACAGTCATATAATGCCATAATACCATTGTGTGACTGGATTATAATTGAAACTAATCACCCAGCTTGCTGTTAGCATTTGCTCGTTCCTACTCAGCGTGGCTCAAATATAAACAGAATTTACAGATTGGCTATCGTAAAAAACATGAAACGCACGAGATATATGCCATGTTCACTACAACACACTGACAATAACTGGAGAAAGAAACTTGTAATCTTGTGACAGACTGACTAAGAGTTACCATCGGCCATCGGACCTCAAGTCAAGTACTGGAGGTGTGTGTTGGATCCAGAGAACCAGGGTACATACTGTACAGTATGGTCATTTAAAGAATGGTTCAGGTCTGTCTTGCAATCCTAGTATATCATTAACTACAGAAATGATCAACATTTCGTAAAGTAAACATCTAACTAGTTACCCTGCGAGCCAGCGGAGGAAGCTGCTATCGTACCCGAAATCTTAATCATAACCATGAGTGTGTGTGTGTTTTTAGTTGCGTAACACTCCAAGCCTCTAAGGATACGCCGCTGCCATCTAAATGAGTCCTAAGGCTATTCACAGGAGAGCTTATTTTGTTATATGAATTCCGGAAACATATTTGTATGTATATCTATCAAACAATGGATGCACTTACTCCCACAAGTCCTGTCTGTCGTGAGCCGGGCCTCTCCCTCTTTATTCTCGAAACACTTTACAATTTACAGTTTCAGGCGTTTCATGAGATGGCGTGACCACTATATGTCTGAATTAACCACTATACCTGAACTAATTGAAACCAGAAGGGTGGTTATTAATAAGGTTTGGGGGGATTGATTAATTGATTAGAAATTGTCTGGCGTCACTGAATTATAGGATGAACCAGCGACTCCCTTTTGCATATGATAGCTTCCTTAGCTAGGATACATCAGTGGGATAGGAGGATAATCACAAGGTAGAGAATGTGTCTCATGGCCCATGTAAGCAGAAAATTATGGTGCCATCTGTGCTAAATATGTCACTAAATTATAAGATGAACCAATAACTCCCTCTTGCAAATGATAGTCTCCTTAGCTAGGATAGATCAATGGGATAGGAGGATAGTCCCCAAGTAGAGGGTGTGTCTCTTATCCCATGTAAGCACACTATTATGGCACAATCTGTGCTAAATATGTCACTGAAATAAAGGATGAACCACTAACTCCCTCTTGCATAGGATAGTCTCCTTACCTAAGATAGACTAGTGGGATAAGAGGATAGTCACAAGGTAGAAGATGTATCTCCTGGCCCATGTAAGCAGACGATTATGGCACCTTCTCTGCTAAATATGTCACTGCATTAAAGGACGAATCACTAACTCCCTCATGCATAGGATAGCCTCCTTACCTAGGAAAGATCAGTGGGATAAAAGGATTGTCACCAGATAGAGGATGTGTCTCCTGGCCCATGTAAGCAGACTATTATGGCGCCATCTGTGCTAGATATGTCACTGAATTATATGATGAACCACTAACTCCTTCTTGCATAAGATAGCCTCCTTAGCTTGGATATATCCGTAGGATAGGAGGATAGTCACCAGGTTGAGGATGTGTCTCCGGGCCTATGTAATCGGACTATTAGGTCACCATCTGTGCTGGATTTGATTGTCACTGAATTATAGGATGAACCAGGGCCTCCCTCTTGCATAGGATTGCCCCCTAAGCTCGGATAGATCAGGGGGATAGAAGAATAATCACCAGGTAGAGGATGTGTCTCCTAGCCAATGTAAGCTCACTATTCTGTGCCATCTTTGCAAGATATGTCACTGAATTATAGAACGAACCAAGGACAACTCCCTCTTGCATAGGATAGCCTCTGTAGCTATGATTGATAAGTGGGATAGGAGGATAGTCACCAGGTAGAGGATATGTCTTCTGGCCCATGTAAGGAGACTATTATGGCACGATCCGTTCTAGATATGTCACATAATTATAGGATGAATCAGGGACTCCATCTTAGAGAGTATAGCCTCCTTAGCTAGGATAGATCAGTGGGATAGGAGGATAGTCACCAGGTAGAGGATGTGTCTCCGGGCCCATGTAAGCAGACTATTATGGCACCATCGGTGCTAGATATATCACTGAATTATTGGACAAACTCGGAACTTCCTCTAGCAAAGGATACCCTCCTTAGCTAGGATAGATCAGTGGGATAGAAGGATAGTCACCAGGTAGAGGATGTGTCTCCTGGCCCCTTGTAAGTAGAATATTATGCCATCATCTGTGCTAGATATGTCACTGAATTATAGGACAGACCAGGGACTCCCTTAGAAGGATAGTCACCAGGTAGAGGATGTGTCTCCTGGCCCATGTAAGAGGACTCTTATGGAATCATCTGTGCTAGATATGTCACTGAATTATAAGACAAACCTCGGACTCCCTTTTACATAAGATAACCTCCTTACCTAAGATAGATCAGTGGGATAGGAGGATAGTCACCAGGTAGAGGATATGTCTCCTGGCCCATGTAATCAGATTATTATTGCACCATCTGTGCTAGATATGTCACTGAATTATAGGATGAACAAGTACTCCCTCTTACATAAGATAGTCACCTTAGCTAGAATAGATCAGTGGAATAGGAGGATAGTCACCAAGTAGAGGATGTGTCTCCGACCCCATGTAAGCAGACTATTATGGCGCCATCTGTGCTAGATATGCCACTGAATTATAGGACGAACCAGGGACTCCCTTTTCCATAGAATAGCCTCCTTAACTTAGATAGATCAGTGGGATATGAGGATAGTCACCAGGTAGAGGATGTGTCTCCTGGCCCATGTAATTAGAACATTATGGCAACATCTGTGGTAGATATATCACTGAATTATTGGACAAACCAAGGACTTATTCCAGCAAAGGATAGCCTCCTTAGCATGGATGGATCAGTGGGATAGAAGGATAGTCACCGGGTAGAGGATGTGTCTCTTGGCCCATGTAAGCGGACTATTATGGCGCCATCTGTGCTAGATATGTCACTGAATTATAGGACAAAAAAGAGACTCTCTCTCTTACATAGGAAAACCTCTTTATCTAGGATAGATCAGTGGGATAGGAGGACAGTCATCAGATAGATGATGTATCTATTGGCCCATGTAATCAGACTATTATGGCACCATCTGTGCTATATGTGACTCAGAAATATTGGATGAACCAGGACTCCCTCTTGCATAGGATAGCCACCTTAGCAAAGATAGATTAATGGGATAGGAGGATTGCCATCAGGTAGAAGATGTGTATCCTGACCCATGTAAGCAGACTATTATGGCACATCTGTGCTAGATTTGATTGTCAATGAATTATATGATGAACCAGAGACTCCCTCTTGCATAGAATAGCCTCCTTAGCTAGGATAGATCAGTGGGGTAGAAGAATAGTTACCAGGTAAAGGATGTGTCTCCTGGCCCATGTAGGAAGCCTATTATGGCATCATTGTGTTAGCTATGTCATTGAATTATAGGACGAACAAGGGACTCCCTCTTGCATAGGATAGCCTCCTTTGCTAGGATTTATCAGTGAGATAGGAGGATAGTCACCTGTTAGAGGATGTGTGTCCTGGCCCAAATAAGCAGACTAGTATGGTGTCATCCGTGCTATATATGTCACTAAATTATAGGACGAACCAGAGACTCACTTTTGCATAGGAGAGACTCCTTAGCTAGGATGGATCAGTAGAATAGGAGAAGAGTCACCTGGTAGAGGATGTTTCTCCTGGCCCATGTAAGCAGACAAGTATGGCACCATCTGTGTTAGATATATCACTGAATTATAAGAAAAAACAGGGACTTCCTCTTGCAAAGGATAGCCTCCTTAGCTAGGATAGATCAGTGGGATAGAAGGATAGTCACCAGCTAGAGGATATGTCTCCTGGCAGTGTAAACGGATTATTATGGCGCCATCTGTGCTAGGTATAACACTGAATCATAGGACAAACCAGGGACTCCCTTTTACATAGGATAGCCTCCTTAGCTAGCATAGATCAGTGAGATAGAATAATAGTCACCAGTTAGAGGATAGTCATGGTGCCATCTGTGGTAGATATGTCATTGAATTATGGGACGAACAAGGGACTCTCTCTTGCATAGAATAGCCTCCCTAGCTAGGATAGATCAGTGGGATAGGAGGATAGTCACCATGTTGAGGATGTGTCTCATGACCCATGTAAGCAGCCTATTAAGGCGTCATCCGTGATAGATATGTTACTTAAATATACGATGAACCAGGGACTCCCTCTTGCATAGTATAGCTTCATTAGCTAGGATGGATCAGTGGGATAGAAGGATTGTCACCAGGTAGAAGATGTGTCTCCTAACCAATGTAAGCAGACTTTCATGGCGTCATCTGTGCTAGATTTGATTTTCACTCCATTATAGGAAGAACCAGGGACTCCCTCTTGCATAGATAGCCTCCTTAGCAAGGATAGATCAGTGGGATAGAAGTATTGTCACCAGGTAGAAGATGTGTCTCCTGCCCCATATTATCAGACTATATTGGCGGCTTATGTGATAGATATGACAATGAATTATAGGATGAACCAGGGACTCCCTCTTGCATAGAATAGCCTCCTTAACTAGGATAGATCAGTGGGATAGAAGGATTGTAACAAGGTAGAAGATGTGTCTGCTGGCCCATATAAGCAGACTATTATGGCGCTATCTGTGCTAGATATGTCACTTAATTATAGGAAAAACCAGGGACTCTCTCTTGAGTAGGATATCCTTCTTAGCTAGGATAGATCAGTGAGATAGAAGGATTGTCACCAGGTAGAAGATGTGTCTCCTGGCCCATATAAGCAGACGTTTATGGTGTCATATGTGCTAAATATGTCACTGAATTATAGGATTAACTAGAGACTCCTTCTTGAATAGAAAGCCTCCTTAGCTAGGATATTTAAATGGAATAGAAGGATTGTCACCAGGTAGAATATGTGTCACCTAGCCCATATAAGCAGACTATTATGGCACAATCTTTGCTAGATATGTCACTGACATTACAGGACGAACCAGGGACTCCCTCTTGCATAAATAGTCTTCTTAGCTAGGAGAGATCAGTGGGATAGAGGGATTGTCACCAGATAGAAGATGTGTCTCCTGGCCCATATAAGCAGACTATTATGGCACCATGTGTTAGATATGTCACTGAATTATAGGATCAATCACGGACTCATTCTTGCATAGGATAGCCTCTTTAGCTAGGATTGACCAGTGGGCAAGTAGGATAGTCACCAGGTAGAAGCTGTGTCTCCTGACCCATACAATCAGACTATTATGGCCCCATCTGTGCTAGATATGTCACTGAATTATAGGACGAACCAATGACTCCCTATTGCAAAAGATTAGCCTCCTATGCTGGGATAGATCAGTGGGATAGAAGGATTGTCACCAGGTAGAAGATGTGTCTCCTGGCCCATGTACGCAGACTATTATGGCGTCATCTGTATTAGATTTGATTGTCACTCCATTATAGGACTAGGAATGGACTCCCACTTGCATAGGATAGCCTCCTTAGCTGGGATAGACCAGTGGGATAAAAGGATTATCACCAGGTAGAAGATGTATCTCTTGGCCCATATAAGCAGACTATTATAGCACTATATTTGTTAGATATGTCACCGAATCATAGGACGAACCAGGGACTCCCTCTTGCATAGATAGCCTCATTAGCTAGGATAGATCAGTGAGATAGAAGGATTGTCACCTGGTAGAAGATATGTCTCCTGGCCCATATAAGAAGATTATTATGGCGCCATCTGTGCTAGATACGTCACTGAATTATAAAACAAACCAGGGACGACCTCTTGCATAGCTAGCCTCCTTAGCTTGGATAGATCAGTGGGATAAAAGGAATGTCACCAGGTAGAAGAATGGTCTGCTGGCCCATATAAGCAGATTATTATGGCACCATCTTTGTTATATATGTCACTGAATTATAGGACGAACTAGTGACTCCCTCTTGCAAAGGATGTCCTCCTTAGCTATGATAGACCAGTGAGATAGAAGGATTGTCACCAGGTAGAAGATGTGTCACCAGGCTCATATAAGCAGACTATTAGAGTGCCATTTGTGCTAGATATGTCATTGAATTATAGGACGAACTAGGGACTCCTTCTTGCATAGATAGCCTCCTTAGCTAGGATAGATCATTGGGATAGAAGGATTGTCACCAGGTAGAAGATGTGCCTCCTGACCCATATAAGCAGACTAATATGGCGTCATCTGTGCTAGATTTGATTGTCTCTGCGTTTTAGGAAGAACCAGGGACTCCCTCTTGCAAAGATAGCATCCTTAGCTACGATAGATCAGTAGGATAGAAGGATTGTCCCCTGGTAGAATATGTGTCTCCTGGCCCATATAAACAGACTATTATAGTGCAATCTGTGCTAGATATGTCACTGAATTATAGAACAAACCAGGGACTCCCTTTTGCATTGATAGCCATCTTAGCTTGGATAGATCAGTGGGATAGAAGGATTGTCACCTGTTAGAAGATATGTCTCCTGGCCCGTATAAGCAGACTATTATGGCACCGTCTGTGCTATATATGTCACTGAATTATAGGACGAACATTGGACTCATTCTTGCATAGATAGCCTACTTAGCTAGGATAGATCAGTGAGATAGAGGGATAGTCACTAGGTAGAAGATGTGTCTCCTTTCCCATATATGCAGACTATTATGGTGCTATCTATCCTAGATATATCACTGAATTATAGGACGAACCAGGGAATCCCTCTTGCATAAGAAAGCCTCCTTAGCTAGGATAGATCAGTGGGAAAGGACGATAGTCACCAAGTTGAAGATGTGTCTCCTGGCCCATATAAGCAGAATATTATGGCACCATCTGTGCTAGATATGTTACTGAATTATAAGACGAACCATGGACTCCGTCGTGCATAGAATAGCCTCCTTTGTTAGGATAGATCAGAGGGATAGAAGGATTGTCACCAGATAGAATATGTTTCTCCTTGACATTGTAAACAGGCTATTATGGCGTCATCTGTGCTAGATTTGATTGTCACTCCATTATAGAACGAACCAGGGACTAACTCTTGCATAGGGTAGCCTCCTTAGCTAGGATAGACCAGTGGCATAGAAGGATTGTCACCAAGTAGAAGATGTGTCTCCTGGCCCATATGAGCAGACTATTAAGGCGCAATATGTGCTAGATATGTCACTGAATTATAGGAAAAACCTTGGACTCCCTCTTGCATAGATAGCCTACTTCGCTAAAATAGATCAGTGGGATAGAAGGATTGTCACCAAGTAGAGGATGTGTCTTCTGGTTTATGTAAGCAGATTATTATGGCGTCTTCTGTGCTAGATTTGATTGTCACTGCATTATAGGAAGAACCAAGGACTCCCTCTAGCATAGGATTGCCTCCTTAGCTAGGATAGATCAGTGAGATAGAAGGATTGTCACCAGGTAGATGTGTCTACTGACCCATGTAAGCAAACTTTTATGGCGTCATACGTGCTAGATTAGATTGTTAATGTATTATAGTAAGAACCAGGGATTCCCTCTTGCATAGGATCGCCTCCTTAGCTAGTATAAATCAGTGGGAGAGAAGGATTGTCATCAGATAGAACACGTGTCTCCTGTCCCATATAAGCAGACTATTATGGCGCCATCTGTGATAGATATGTCACTGAAATATTGGACGAACCAAGGACTCCCTCTTGCATAAGATAGCCTCCTTAACAAGGATAGATCAGTGAGATAGAAGGATTGTCACCGGGTAGAAGATATGTATCATGGCCCATGTAAGCAGACTATTATGGCGTCATCTATGCCAAATATCTCACTAAGATATAGGATGAACAAGGGACTCTCTCTTGCATAGGATAGCCTTCCTAGTTAGGATAGATCAGTGGGACAGAATGATTATCAGCTGGTAGAAGATGTGTCTCCTGGTCATGTAAGCAGACTAATTTAACGCTTTCTGTTATAGATATGTCACTGAATTATAGGAGAAACTAGGGACTCCCTCTTGCATAGATACCCTACATCGCTAAGATAGATCATTGTGATAGAAGGATTGTCGCCAGGAAGAGGATGTGTCTCCTGGTTTATGTAAGCAGATTATTATGGCGTCATCTGTGCTAGATTTGATTGTCACTGCATTATAGGAAGAACGAAGCACTCCCTCTAGCATAGGATTGCCTCCTTAGCTAGGATAGATCAGTGAGAAAAAAATGATTGTCACAAGGTAAATGTGTCTACTGACCCATGTAAGCAGACTATTATGTTGTCATACGTGCTAGATTTGATTGTCACTGCATTATAGTAAGAATCAGGGACTCCCTCATTCATAGGATAGCCTCCTTAGCTAGGATAAATCCGTGGGATAGAAAGATTGTCATCAGATAAAACTTGTGTCTCCTGTCCCATATAAGCAGACTATTATAGCGCCATCTGTGATAGATATGTCACTGAATTATAGGATGAACCAAGAACTCCCTCTTGCATATGATAGCCTCCTTGGCGAGGATAGATCAGTGGGATAGAAGGATTGTCACCGAGTAGAAGATATGTATCCTGGCCCATGTAAGCAGACTATCATGGCGTCATCTATGCCAAATATGTCATTTAATTATAGGACGAACCAGGGACTCCCTCTTGCATGGAATAGCCTACTTAGCTAGGATAGATCAGTGGGATAGAATGATTGTCACCAGGTAGAAAATGTCTCCTGATCCATGTAGGCAGACTATTATGGCGTCATCTGTGCTAGATTTGATTGTAACTGCATTATAGGAAGAACCAGGGACTAGGTCTTCCACATATAGCCTCCATAGCTAGGATAGATCAGTGGGCTAGAAGTATTGTCACCCGGTAAGAAATGTGTTTCCTCGCTCAAATTAGCAGACTATTATAACGCCATATGTGCTAGATATGTCACTTAATTATAGGATGAACCAGGAACTCCCTCTTGCACAGGATAGCCTCCTTACCAAGGATCGATCAGTGGGATAGAAGGATTAACACCGGATAGAAGGTGTGTCTCCTGGCCCATATATGCAGACTATTATGGCGGAATCTGTGCTAGATATGTCACTGAATTATAGGACGAACCAGGGATCCCTCTTGCATAGCTAGCCCCCTTAGCTAGGATAGATCAGTGGGATAGAAGGATTGTCACCAGGTTGAAGATGTGTCTCATGGCCCATATAAACAGACTATTATGGCACCATCTGTGCTAGATATGTCACTGAATTATAGAAAGAACCAGGGACTCTTTCTTGCATAGATAGCCTCCTTAGCTAGGATTGATCAGAGGGATAGAAGGATTGTCACCAGGTAAAAGATGTGTCTCCTGGCCCATATAAGCACACTATTATGGCACTATCTGTGCTAGAAATGTCTATGAATTAGTGGACGTACCAAGGACACCCTCTTACATACATAGACTCTTAAGCTAGGATAGATCAGTGGGATAGAAGAATTGTCACCAGATAGAAGATTTGTCTCCTTGCCCATATAAGCAGACAATTATGGTGCCATCTGTGCTAGATATGTTATTGAATTATACGACGAACCAGGGACTCTCTCTTGCATAGGATGGCCTCCTTAGCTAGGATAGATCAGCGGGAAAGAAGGATAGTCACCAGGTAGAAGATGTGTGTCCTGGCCCATAAAAGCAGACTATTATTGCGCCATCTCTGCTTGATATGTCACTGAACTATAGGAAGAACCACGGACTCCCTCTTAAATTGGATAGCCTCCTTAGCTAGGATAGATCAGTGGGATAGAATGATTGTCACCAGGTAGAAGATGAGTCTCCTGGCCCATGTAAGCAAACTATAATGGCGCCATTTATGCTGGATATGTCACTGAATTATGGGACGAATCAAGGAATCCCTCTTGCATAGGATAGCCTCCTTAGCTAGGATAGATCAGTGGGATAGAAGTATTGTCACTATGTAGAAGATTTGTCTCCTGACCCATATCAGCGGATTTTTATGGTGTCCTCTGTGATAAATATTTATTATCACTGCATTATAAGAATAACAAGGGACTCCCTATTGCCCAGGATAGCCTCCTTAGCCAGGATATATCAGTGTGATAGAACGATTGTCACCAGG
This sequence comes from Pandalus platyceros, assembly GCA_005815305.1. NCBI lineage: Eukaryota > Metazoa > Arthropoda > Malacostraca > Decapoda > Pandalidae > Pandalus > Pandalus platyceros. The sequence goes on along the minus strand of SKFP01000217.1, from coordinate 16,372 downwards.
TAGAAGATGTGTCTCCAGGCCCCTATAAGCAGACTATTATGGCGCCATCCGTGCTTGTTATGTCACTGAATTATAGGACGAACCAAGGACTCCCTTTTGCATATGATAGCCTCTTTAGCGAGGATAGATAAGTGGGATAAAAAGATTGTCACCTGGTAGAAGATGTGTCTCATTGCTCATGTAAGCAGATTATTATAGCGACATCTGTGCTAGATATGTCACTGAATTATAGGACGAACCAGGGACTCCCTCTTGCATAGGATAGCCTCCTTAGGTAGGATAGATCAGTGGGATAGAAGGATTGTCACCAGGAAGAAGATGTGTCTCCTGGCCCATATAAGCAGACTACTATGGTGCTATCTGTGCTAGATATGTCTATGAATTATAGGATGAACCAGGGACTCCCTATTTCATAGATAGCCTCTTTAGCTCGGATAGAACAGAGGGATAGAATTATTGTTACCAAGTAGAAGATGTGTCGTTTGGCCAAAATAAGCACACTTTTGTGGTGCCATCTATGCTATATATATCATTGAATTATAGGACGAACCAGGGACCCCCTTTTCCATACGATAGTCCCCTTAGCTAGGATAGATCAGGCAAATTGAAGGATTGTCACCAGGTCTCATGGCACATGTAAGCAGAATATTATGGCGCCATCTGTGCTAGATATGTTCCTGACTTATAGGACGAACCAGGGACCCTCTCTTGCATAGATAGCCTCCTTAACTAGGATATGTCAATGGGATAGAAGGATTGTAACAAGGTAGAAGATGTGTCTCCAGGCCCATATAAGCCTACGGTTATGTCGCTATCTGTGTTAGATATGTCACAGAATTTTATGAAGAACTAGGGACTCCTTCTTGCATAAATAGCCTCCTTAGCTTGGATAGATCAGTTGGGTAGAAGGATTGTCACCATGTAAAAGATTTGTCTCTTGACCCATGTAAGCAGACTATTATGGCGTCATCTGTTCTAGATTTGATTGTCACTGCATTATAAGAAGATCCAGGGACTCCCTCTTGCATAGATAGCCACCTTAGCTAGGATAGACCAGTAGGGATAGAAGTATGGTCACCAGGTAGAAGATGTGTCTCCTAGCCCATATTAGCAGACTATTATTGCACCATATGTGCTATATATGTCACTGCATTATAGGAAAAACCAGGGACTCCCTCTTAAATTGGATAGCCTCCTTAGCTTGGAACGATCGGTGGGATTGATGGATTGTTACCAGGTAGAAGATATGTTTCCTGTCCCCTATAAGAAGATTATCATGGCACCATCTGTTCTACATATGTCACTGAATTATTGGACGAACCAAGGAATCCCTCTTGCATAGCTAGCCTTCTTAGCTAGGTTAGATCAGTAGGATAGAAGGATTGTCACCGGGTAGAAGAATATTCTCCTGGACCATATATGCAGACTATTATGGTGCCATCTATGTTAGATATATCACTGAATTATAGGATGAACCAGGGACAACTTCTTGCATAGGATAGCCTCCTCAGCTATGATAGATCAGTGGGAAATGGTGACAGTCACCAGGTAGAAGATGTGTCTCCCGGCCCATATAAGCAGACTATTATGGTGCCATTTGTGCTAGATATGTCACTGAATTATATGACAAACCAGGGACTCCTTCTTGCATAGATAGCTTCCTTAGCTAGGATATATCAGTGGGATAGAAGGATTGTCACCAGGTAGAAGATGTTTCTCCTGACCCATGTAAGCAGACAATGCTTGCGTCTTCTGAGCTAGATTTGATTGTCACTGAAATATAGGACGAACCAGGGACTCCCTCTTGCATAGGATAGCCTCCTTAGCTAGGATAGATCAGTGGGACAGAAAGATTGTCACCAGGTATAAAATGTATCTCCTGGCCCATATAAGCAGACTATTATGGTGCTATCTGTGCTAAATATGTCTATGAATTATAGGACGAAACAGGGACTCCCTATTGCATAGATAGCTTCTTTAGCTCGGATAGATCAGTGGGATAGAATTATTGTTACCATGTAGAAGATATGTCTCCTGGCCAGAATAAGCACACTTTTGTGGTGCCATCTATGCTAGATATATCATTGAATTATAGGACAAACCAGGGACTCCCTCTTTCATAGGATAGCCTTCTTAAAAAGGATTGATCAGTGGAAAATGAGGATAGTCACCAGGTAGAAGATTTGTCTCCTGGCCCATATAAGCAGGCTATTATGGCACCATCTGTGCTATATGTGTCACTGAATTATAAGACTAACCAGGGACCCCCTCTTTCATAGGATAGTCCCCTTAGCTAGCATAGATCAGTGAGATAGAAAGATTTTCACCAGGTAGAGGATGAGTCTCCTGGTACGTGTAAGCAAAATATAAGGGCGCCATCTGTGCTAGAAATGTTCCCGAAATCGTGGTCGATCCAGGGACCTCCTCTTGCATAGATAGCCTCTTTAGATAGGATAGATCAATGGGATAGATGGATTGTAACAAGGTAGAAGATGTGTCTCCTGGCCCATATAAGCAGACAGTTATGGCGCTATCTGTGTTAGATATGTCACTGAACTATATGATAAACTAGGGACTCCTTCTTGGATAAATAGCCTCCTTAGCTTGGATAGATAAGTTGGGTAGAAGGATTGTCACCTGACCCATGTAAGAAGATTATTATGGCGTCATCTGTGCTAGATTTGATTGTCACTGAATTATAGGAAGATCCAGGGACACCCTCTTGCATAGATAGCCACCTTACCTAGGATTGATCAGTGGGATAGAAGTATGGTCACCAGGTAGAAGATGTATCTCCTGGACCATATTAGCAGACTATTATTGCGCCATATGTCCTTTATATGTCACTGCATTATAGGACGAACCAGGGACTCCCTCTTACATTAGATAGCCTCCTTTGCTTGGATCGATCGGTGGGATAGATGGATTGTTACCAGGTAAAAGATGTGTCTCCTGTCCCATATATGAAGATTATTATGGCACCATCTGTGCTACATATGTCACTGAATTATGGGACGAACCAGGGTCGCCCTCTTGAATAGCTAGCCTCTTAGCTACGATAGATCAGTTGGATAGAAGGATTGTCACCAGGTAAAAGATGAGACTCCTGGACCATAGAAGAAGACTATTATGGTGCCATCTATGCTAGATATATCACTGATCTACAGGATGAACCAAGGACAACCTCTTGCATTGGACAGCCTCCTCAGCTATGATAATTCAGTGGGAAATTGTGACAGTCACCCGGTAGAAGATGTGTCTCCCGGCCCATATAAGCAAACTATTATGGTGCCATCTGTGCTAGATATGTCACTGAATTATTTGACGAACCAGGGACTCCTTCTTGCATAAATAGCCTCCTTAGCTAGAATAGATCAGTGGGATACAAGGATTGTCACTAAGTAGAAGATGTGTCTCCTGACCCATGTAAGCAGACTATTATGGCGTCATCTGTGCTAGATTTGATTGTCACTGAATTATAGGAAAAACCAGGGACTCCTTCTTGTATATATAGCCTCCTTAGCTAGGATAGATCAGTTGTATAGAAGGATTGTCAACAGGTAAGGAGACTATTACAGCGTCATCTGTGCTAGATTTGATTGTCACTGCATGATAGGAAGAACCAGGGACTCCTTCTTGCATTGATAGCCTCATTAGCTAGAATAGATCAGTGGGATAGAAGGGTTGTCACCAGGTAGAAGATGTGTCTCCTGGCCCATATAACAAGACTATTATGGCGCCATCTGTGCTAAATATGTCACTGATTTATATGAGGAACTAAGGACTCCTTCTTGCATTGATAGCCTCTTTAGCTAGGATAGATCATTGGGATAGAAGGATTGTCACCAGGTAGAAGATGTTTCTCCTGGCCCATATAAGTAGACAATTATGGCGTAATCTGTACTTGGTTGTATTATCACTGCATTATTGTAAGAACCAGGGACTCCCTCCTTCATGGATAGCCTCTTTAGCTAGGTTAGATCAGTGGGACAGAAGTATTGTCACAAGGTAGAAGATGTGTCTCTTGGCCCATATTAGCACATTATTATGGCGCTATATGTGCTAGATATGTCAATGAATTAGAGGATGATCCAGGGACTCCCTCTTGCATAGGATAGCCTACTTAGCAAGGATAGATAAGTGGGAAAGGAGGACAGTCACCAAGTAGAAGATGTGTCTCCCGGCCCATGTAAGCTGACTATTATGGTTCCATCTGTAGTATATATGTCACTGAAATATAGGATGAACCAGGGACTCCTTCTTCCATAGATAGCCTCCTTAGCTAAGATAGATCAGTGGGATAGAAGGATTGTCACCAAGTAGGAAATGTGACTCCTGACCCATATATGCAGACTATTATGGCGTCATCTGTGCTAGATTTGATTGTCACTGTATTAAAGGAAGAACCAGGGACTCCCTATTGCTTCTATAGCCTCAATAGCTAGGATAGATCAGTGGAATAGAAGGATTTACACCTGGTAGAATATGTTTTTCCTGGCCCATATAAGTAGACTATTATGGCGCTATCTGATTTAGATATGTCTATGAATTATGAGATGAACCAGGAGTCCCTCTTGCTTAGATAGCCTTCTTAGCTAAAATAGATCAGTGGGATAGAAGGATTGTCACCAGGTAGAAGATGTGTCTCCTGGCCCATGTAAGCTGACTATTACGGCGTTTTCTGTGCTCGATATGTCACACAATTATAGGATGAACCAGGGACTCCCTCTTGCATAGGATAGCCTCCTTAGCTACGATAGATCAGTAGGAAATGAGGACAGTCACCAGGTAGAGGATGTGTCTCCCGGCCCATATAAGCAGACTATTATGGTGCCATCTGTGCTAAATATGTCACTGAAATATAGGTCGAACCAGGGACTCTTTCTTACATAGATAGCCTCCTCAGCTAGGAAAGATCAGTGGGATAGAAGGATTGTCATTAGGTAGAAGATGTGTGTCCTGGCCAATATAAGCAGACTAACATTGCACTATCTGTTCAAAATATGCCACTGAATTATTGGATAAACCAGGGACTTCCTCTTGAATAGGATAGCCTCCTTAGTTAGGATAGATCAGTGAGATAGAAGGATTGTCACCAGAAGATGTGTCTCCTGGCAAATTTAAGCAGACTATTATGGCGCAATCTATGCTAGATATGTTGCTGAATTATAGGATGAACCAGGGACTCTCTTTTGCATAAGATAGCATCAAAAGCTAAGATAGATCAATGGGAAAGGAGGATAGTCAACGGGTAGAAGATGTTTCTCCTGGCCCATATAAGCAAACTATTATGGAGCCATCAGTGCTAAATATGTCACTGAATTATGGGATGAACCAGGGACCCCCTCTTGCATAGAATAGTCTCCTTAGCTAGGATAGATCAGTGGGATAGAAGTATTGTCGCAAGGTAGAAGATGTGTCTCCTGGCCCATGTAAGCAGACTATTATGGCACTTTCTGTGCTTCATATGTCACTGAATAATAGGATGAACTGGGAGTCTCTATTGCATAGATATCCTCCTTAGCCAGGGTAGATCAATGGGATAGTAGGATTGTCACCACGTAGAAGATGAGTCTCCAGACCCATATAACCAGAGTATTATGGTGCCATCTGTGCTAGATATGTCACTGAATTATAGGATGAACTAGGGACTTCTTCTTGCATTGATAGCCTCTTTAGCTAGGATAGATCAGTGGGATAGAAGGAATGTCACCAGGTAGAAGATGTGTTTCCTAGCCAATATAACCAGATTATTATGGCGTCATCTGTGCTAGTTTTGATTGTAACTGCATTATAGGAAGAACCAGGGACTCCCTTTTGTATAGATAGCCTCCTTAGCTAGGATAGATCAGTGGGATAGAAGTATTGTCACCAGATAGAAGATGTGTCTCCTGGCCCATATTAGCAGACTGTTATGGTGCCATATGTTCTAGATATGTCAATGAATTATAGGACGAACAAAGGACTCCCTCTTGCAAAGGATAGCCTCTTTAGCTAGGATAGATCAATGGGATAGAAGGATTGTCACCAGATAGAAGATGTGTCTCCTGGCCCATATAACCAGACTATTATGTCACCAACTGTGCTAGATATGTCACTGAATTATAGGATGAACTAGGGACTTTTTCTTGCATTGATAGTCTCTTTAGCTAGGATAGATCAGTGGGATAGAAGGAATGTCCCCAAGTACAAGATGTGTCTCATGGCCCATATAATCAGACTATTATGGCGTCATCTTTGCTAGGTTTGATTGTCACTGCATTATAGGAAGAACCAGGGACTCCCTCTTACATAGATAGCCTCCTTAGCTATGAAAGATCAGTGGGAAAGAAGTATTGTCACTAGGTAGAAGATGTGTGTCCTAGCCCGTATTAGCATAGTATTATGGCACCATATGTGCTATATATGTCACTGAATTATAGGAGGAACGGGGGAATCCATCTTGCATAGGATAGTATCCTTAGTTAGGATAGATCAGTGGGATAGAAGGATCGTCACCAGATAGAAGATTTGTCTCTTGGCCCATATTAAAAGACTATTATAGCGCTATCTGTGCTAGATACATCACTGAATTATAGGACGAACCAGGGACTCCCTCTTGCATAGATAGCCTCCTTAGCTAGGAGAGATCAGTGGGATAGAAGGATTGTCACCAAGTATAAGATGTGTCTCCTCGCCCATATTAGCACACTATTAGGGTACCATCTATGCTAGATATGTCACTGAATTATATGACGAACCAGGGACTCCATCTTGCATTCGATAGCCTCTTTAGCTATAATAGATTAGTGGGAAAGGAGGATAGTCACCAGGTAGAAGATATGTCTCCTGGCCCATATAAGCAGAATATTATGGTGTTATCAGTTTTAGATATTTCACTGATTTATAGGATGAACCAGGGACTCCTTCTTGCATAGATAGCTTTCTTAGCTATGATAGATCAGTGGGATAGAAGGATTTTCACCAGATAGAAGATCTATCTTCTGAGCTATATAAGCAGACTATTATGACACCATCAGTACTAGATATGTCACTGCAATATGGGGAGAACAAGGGACTCCCTCTTGCGTAGCATAGCCTCTTTAGATAGCATAGATCAGTGGGATAGAAGGATTGTCACCGGGTATAAGATGTGTCTCATGGCCTATATAAGCAGACTATTATGATGCCATTTGTGCAGATTATATCACTGAATTATAGGACGAACCAAGGACTCCCTCTTGCACAGGATAGCCTCCTTAGCTAGGATAGATCAGTTGGATAAGAGGATAGTCACCAGGTAGAGGATGTGTCACCTGACCCATGTAAGAAGAGTATCTTGGCACCATCTGTGCTAGATATGGGAATAAATTATAGAAGGAACCAGTGACTCCTTCTTGCATAGATAGCCTCCTTCGGTAAGATAGATCAGTGGGATAGAAGGATTGTCGCCAGGTAGAAGATGTGTCTCCTTACTCATGTAAGCAGACTATTATGGCGTCATCTGTGCTAGATTTGAATGTCACTACATTATATGAAAAACAAAGGACTCCCTCTTGCATAGGATAGCCTCCTTAGCTAGGATAGATCAGAGGGATAGAAGGATTGTCACCAGGTAGAAGATGTGTGTCCTGTCCCATGTAAGCAGACTATTATGGCATTATCTGTGCTAGATTTTATTATCACTGCATTATAGGAAGAACAAGTGACTCCCTCTTGCCTAGGAAAGCTTCCTTAGCTAGGATAGATCAGTTGGATAAAACGATTGTCGCCAGGTAGAAGATGTGTCTCCTGGCCCGTATAAGCAGACTATTATGACGCCATCTGTGCTAGTTATGTCACTGCATTATAGGAAGAAAAAGGGACTCCCTCTTGCCTAGGAAAGCTTCCTTAGCTAGGATAGATAAGTGGGATAAAAAGATTGTCACCTGGTAGAAGATGTGTCTCATTGCTCATGTAAGCAGATTATTATAGCGATATCTGTGCTAGATATGTCACTGAATTATAGGAAGACCCAGGGACTCCCTCTTGCATAGGATAGCTTCCTTAGCTAGGATAGATCAGTGGGATAGAAGGATTGTCACCAGGTAGAAGATATGTCTCCTGGCCCATATAAGCAGATTATTATGGTGCTATCTGTGCTAGATATGTCACTGAATTATAAGATGAACCAGGGACTCCCTCCTGCATAGATAGCCTCCTTAGCTCGGATAGATCATTGGCCCATATAACACAATATTGTGGTGCCATCTATGGTAGATATATCATTGAATTATAGGAAGAACCATGGACTCCCTCTTTCATAGGATAGCCTTCTTATCTAGGATTGATCAGTGGAAAAGGAGGATAGTCACTAGGTAGAAGATGTGACTCCTGGTCCATATAAGCAGACTTTTATGGCACCATCTGTGCTATATGTGTCACTGAATTTTAGGATGAACCAGGGACCCCCTTTTGCATAGGATAGTCCCCTTAGCTAGGATAGATCAGTGAGATAGAGTGATTGTCACCAGGTAGAAGATGTGTCTCCTGGCATATGTAAGCAGACTATTATGGCGCCATCTGTGCTAAATATGTCCCTGAATTATAGGACGAATCAGGGACCCCCTCTTGCATAGATAGCCTCCTTAGCTAGGATAGATCAGTGGGACAGATGGATTGTAACCAGGTAGAAGATGTGTTTCCTGGTACATATAAGCAGACAATTATGGCGCTATCTGTGCTAGATATGTCACTGAATTATATGACGAACTAGGAACTCCTTTTTGCATAAAAAGCCTCCTTAGCTTGGATAGATCAGTTGGGTAGAAAGATTGTCACCAGGTAAAAAATTTGTCTCCTGACCCATGTAAGCAGACTATTATGGCGTCATCTGTGCTAGATTTGATTGTCACTGCCTTATAGGAAGAACAAGGGACTCCGTCTTGCATAGATAGCCACCTTAGCTAGGATAGATCAGTGGGATAAAAATATTGTCACCAGGTAGAAGATGTGTCTCCTGGCCCATATTAGCAGACTATTATTGTTCCATATGTGCTAGTTATGTCACTGCATTACATGACGAACCTGGGACTCCCTCTTACATTGGATAGCCTCCTTAGCTAGGATCGATTAGTGGGATAGAATTATTGTTACCAGGTAGAATATGTGTCTCCTGTCCCATAAAAGCAAACTATTATGGCTCCATCTGTGGTAGATATTTCACTGAATTATAGAACGAACCAGGGACTCCCTCTTGCATAGCTAGCTTTCTTAGCTAGGATAGATCAGTGAGATAGAAGGATTGTCACCAGGTAGAAGATGATTCTTTTGGCCCATATAAGCAAACTATTATGGCGCCATCTATGCTAGATATGTATCCTAATTATAGGATGAACCATCTGAAACCTCTTGCATAGGATAGCCTCCTCAGCTATGATAGATCAGTGGGAAATGAAGACAGTCACCAGGTAGAAGATGTGCCTCCTGGCCCATATAAACAGACTATTATGGTGCCATCTGTGCTAGATATGTCACTGAATTATATGATGAACCAGGGACTCTTTCTTGCATAAATAGCCTCCGTAGCTAGGATAGATCAGTGGTATAGAAAGATTGTCACCATGTAGAAGATGTGTCTCCTGGCCCATGTAAGCAGACTATTATGGAGTCATCTGTGCTAGATATGGCACTGAATTATAGGATGAACCAGGGACTTTTCCTTGCATAGATAGCCTCCTTACCTAGGATAGATCAGTGGGAGAGAAGGATTGTCACCATGTAGAAGATGTGTCTCCTGGCCCATGCAATCAGAGTTTTATGGCGCCATTTGTGCCAAATATGTCACTGAATTATAGGACAAACCAAGGATTCCCTCTTGCAAAGGATTGCCTCCTTAGCTGGGATAGAGCAGTGGTATAGAAGGATTGTCGCCAGGTTGAGGATGTGTCTCCTGGTTTATGTAAGCAGATTATTTTGGCATCATCTCTGCTAGATAAGATTGTCACTGCATTATAGGAAGAACCAGGGACTCCCTATTGCATAGCTAGCCTTCTTAGATTGGATAGATCAGTGGGATACAAGAATTGTCACACGGTAGAAGATGTGTTTACTGGCCCATATTAGCAGACTATTATGGTGCCAAATGTGCTAGATATGTCACTGAGTTATAGGATGAACCAGGGACTCCCTCCTGCAAAGCTAGCCTCCTTAGCTAGGATAGATCTCTGGGATAGAAGGATTGTCACCAGGTAAAAGACGTGTCTCCTGGCCCATATATGCAGACTATTATAGCGCTAACTGTTTTATATATGTATCTGAATTAGAAGATGAACCAGAGATTTCCTCTTGCATAGGTTAGCCTCCTTTGCTAGGATAGATCATTGTGAAAAGAGGACAAACACCAAGTAGAAGATGTGTCTCCCGGCCCATATAAGCAGACTATTATGGCGCCATCTGTGCTAGATATGTCTATGAATTATTGGACAAACCAGTGACCCAATCATGCATATTTAGACTCCTTAGCTCGGATAGATCAGTGGGATAGAAAGATTGTCACCAGGTAGAAGATGTGTCTCCTGGCCCATATAGGCAGACTCCCTCAGGCATACGATAGCCTCCTTAGCTAGGATAGATCAGTGGGAAAGGATGATAGTCTCCATATAAAAGACGTGTCTCTTGGCCCATAAATGCAGATTATTATAGCGCTATCTGTGCTATATATGAAACAGAATTATCAGACGAACCAGGGACTTCCTCTTGTATAGGTTAGCCTCCTTAGCTAGGATAGATCATTGTGAAAGGAGGACAAACACCAGGTAGAAAATGTGTCTCCCAGCCCATATAAGCAGACTATTATGGCGCCATCTGTGCAAGATATGTTACTGAATTATATGATGAACCAGGGACTCCTTCTTGCATAAATAGCCTCCGTAGCTAGGATAGATCAGTGGTATAGAAGGATTGTCTCCATGTAGAAGATGTGTTTCCTGACCCATGTAAGCAGACTATTATGGAGTCATCTGTGCTAGATTGGATTGTCATTGCAATATAGGACAAACAAGGGACACCCTCTTGCATAGCTAACCTCCTTAGCAAGAATATATCAGTGGGATAGAAGGGTTGTCACCTGGTAGAAGATGTGTCTCCTGGCTCATATAAGCACACTATTACGGCGCCATCTTTGCTAGATATGTCACTGAATTATTGGACGAACCAGGTAGTCCCTCTTGCATAGGATACCCTCCTTAACTAAGAGAGATCATTGGGAAAAGAGGACAGTCACCTGGTAGAAGATGTGTCTCCTAACCCATTTAATCAGACTATTATGGCTTCATCAGTGCTAGACTTGATTGTCACTGCATTATAGGGAGAACCATTGACTCCTTCTTGCATAGATAGCCTCCATAGCTAGGACATTGTTATAGAAGGAATGTCACCAGGTAGAAGATGTGTCTCCTAGCCCATATAAGCAGACTATTATGGTGCTATCTGTGCTAGATATGTCTATGAATTATTGGATGAACCAGTGACTCAATCATGCATAGATAGCCTCTTTAGCTTGGATAGATCAGTGGGATAGAAGGATTGTCACTAGGTAAAAGATGTGTCTCCTGGCCCATATAGGCAGACTATTTTGGCGACATCTATGCTATATATGTCACTGAATTATAGGACGAACCAGAGACTCCCTCAGGCATATGATAGCCTCCTTAGCTAGGATAGATCAGTGGGAAAGGTTGATAGTCACCATGTATAAGACGTGTCTCCTGGCCCATATATGCAAACTATTATAGTGCTATCTATGCTATATATGTAACTGAGTTATAAGACGAACCAGGGACTTCCTCTTGCATAGGTTAGCCTGCTTAGCTAGGATAGATCATTGTGAAAGGAGGACAAACACCAGGTAGAAGATGTGTCTGCCAGCCCACTTAAGCAGTTTTATTTGGCGCCATCTGTGCTAGATATGTCACTGAATTATATGATGAACCAATGACTCCTTCTTGCATAAATATCCTCCGTAGCTAGGATAGATCAGTGGTATAGAAGGATTGCACCATGTAGAAGATGTGTCTCCTGACCCATGTAAACAGACTATTATGGAGTCATCTGTTCTAGATATGATTGTCATTGTAATATAGGACAAACCAGGGACACCCTCTTGCATAGCTAGCCTCCTTAGCTAGAATAGATCAGTGGGATAGAAGGGTTGTCACCAGGTAGAAGATGTGTCTTCTGGCCCATATAAGCACACTATTACGTCGCAATCTATGCTAGATATGTCACATAATTATTGGACGAACCAGGTACTCCCCCTTACATCGGATACCCTCCTTAGCTAGGATAGATCAGTGGGAAAGGAGGACAGTCACCGGGTAGAAGTTGTGTCTCCTGACCCATGTAATCAGACTATTATGGCGTCATCTGTGCTAGATTGGATTGTCACTGCATTATAGGGAGAACCATTGACTTCTTCTTGCATAGATAGCCTCCATACCTAGGAAATTGTTATAGAAGGATTGTCACCAGGTAGAAAATGTGTCTCCTAGCCCATATAAGCAGACTATTATGGCTCTATCTGTGCTAGATATGTCTATGCATTATTGGACGAACCAGTGACTCAATCATGCATAGATAGCTTCCTTTGCTTGGATAGATCAGTGGGATAGAAGGATTGTCACCAGGTAGAAGATGTTTCTCCTGGCCCATATAAGCAGACTATTTTGGCACCATCTATGCTAGATATGTCACTGAATTATATGACGAACCAGAGACTCCATCAGGCATATGATAGCCTCCTTAGCTAGGGAAGATCAGTGGGAAAGGATGATAGTCACCATGTAAAAGATGTGTCTCCTGGACAATATAAGCAGACTATTATGGCACTATCTGTGCTAGATATTTCTGAATAATAGGACTAACAAGGAACTCCCTCCTGTATAGATAGCCTCCTTAGGTAGAATAGATCAGTGGGATAGAATGATTGTCACCGGGTAGAAGATTTGTCTCATGGCCCATACAAGTAGACTATTATGGTGCCATCTGTGCTAGATATGTCACTGAATTATAGGGCGACCCAGTTACTCCCACTTGCATAGGAGTGCCCCCTAAGCTAGGATAGATCTGTGTGATAGGAGTATAGTCACCAGGTAAAGGATGTGTTACCTGGCCCATATGAGCAGAGTATTATGGTGCCATCTGTGCTTGATATGTCACTGAATTATAAGAGGAACCAGGGACTCCCTCTTGCATAGATAGCCTCATTCGCTATGATAGATTGGTGGGATAGAAGGATTGTCCCCAGGTTGAGGATGTGTCTCCTGGGTTATATAAGCAGATTATTATAGCGTCATCTGTGCTATATATGATTGTCACTGCAATATAGGAAGAACCAGGGACTCCCTCTTGCATAGGATAGCCTCCTTAGCTAGTATAGATCAGTGTAACAGAGGGATTGTCACCAGATAGAAGATGTGTCTCCTGGCATATATAAGCAGACTATTATTGCGCCATCTGTGCTAGATATGTCACTCAATTGTTTGACAAACCAAGGACTCCCTCTTGCATAGGATAGCCTTCTTAGCAAGGATAGATAAATGGGATAGAAAGATTGTCACAGGGTAGAAGATGTGTCTCCTAGCGCATGTAAGCAGACTATTATAGATATGACACTGAATTATAGGACGAACCAGGGACTCTTTCTTGCATAGATAGCCTCCTTAGCTAGGATAGATCAGTAGGAGAGAAGGATTGTCACCAGGTAAAAGATGTGTCTCCTGGCCCATGTAATCAGACTTTTATGGCGCCATTTGTGCCAAATATGTCAATGAATTATAGGACAAACCAAGGATTCCCACTTGCAAAGGATTGCCTCCTTAGCTGGGATAGAGCAGTAGGATAGAATGATTGTCGCCAAGTTAAGGATGTGTCTCCTAGTTTATGTAAGCAGATTATTTTGGCATCATCTCTGCTAGATTAGATTGTCACTGCATTATAGGAAGAACCAGGGACTCCCTATTGCATAGATAGCCTTCTTAGCTTGGATAGATCATTGGGATACAAGAATTGTCACACGGTAGAAGATGTGTTTACTGGCCCATATTAGCAGACTATTATGGTGCCAAATGTGCTAGATATATCACTGAATTATAGGATGAACAAGGGATCCCTCTTGCATAGATAGCCTCCTTAGCTAGGATTGATCAGTGGGATAGAAGGATTGTTACCAAATAGAAGAAGTGTCTTCTGGCTCATATAAGCAGACTATTATGGCACCGTCTGTGCTAGATATGTCACCGAATTATAAGACGAACCAGGGACTCCCTCCTGCATAGCTAGCCTCCTTAGCTAGGATAGATCAGTGGGATAGAAGGATTGTCAACAGGTAGAAGATGTGTCTCCTGGCCCATATAAGCCGACTATTTTGGAGCCATCTATGCTAGATATGTCACTGAATTATAGGACGAACCAGAGACTCCATCAGGCATATGATAGCCCTTCTTAGCTAGGACAGATCAGTGGGAAAGTATGATAGTCACCATGTAAAAGATGTGTCTCCTGGCCAATATAAGCAGACTATTATGGCACTATCTGTGCTAGATATTTCTGAATAATAGGTCTAACAAAGAACTCTCTCTTGTTTAGATAGCCTCCTGAGGTAGAATAGATCAGTAGAATAGAAGGATTGTCACCATGTAGATGATGTATCTCCTGGCCTATTTAAGCACACTATTATGGCGCTATCTTTGCTAGATATGTCACTGAATTATAGGATGAACCAGAGACTCCCTCTTGCATAAATAGCCTCCTAAGCTATGATAGATCTGTGGGATAGTAGGATAGACACCAGGTAAAGGATGTGTCACCTGGTCCATGTTGGCAAAGTATTTTTGTGCCATCTGTGCTAGATATATCACTGAATTATAGGAGGAACCAGAGACTCCCTCTTGCATAGATAGTTTCCTTCGCTAAGATAGATCAGTGGGATAGAAAGATTGTCACCAGGTAGAGTATGTGTCTCCTGATTTATGTAAGCAGATTATTATGGCAACATCTGTGCTAGATTTGATTGTCACTGCATTATAGGAAGACCCAAGGACTCCCTCTTGCATAGGATTGCCTCCTTAGCTATTATAGATCAGTGTGATAGAAGGATTGTCATCAGATAGAAGATGACAATATAAGCAAACTATTATGGTGCTATCTGTGTTAGATATGTCACTGAATTATAGGACGAACCGAGGACTCCCTCTTGTATAGGATAGCCGCCTCAGCAAGGATAGATCAGTGGGATACAAAGAGTGTCACCAGGTAGAAAATATGTCTCCTGGCCCATGTAAGCACACTATTATGGCGTCATCTGTGCCAAATATGTCACTGAGTTATATAACGAACGAGGGACTCCCTCTTGCATAGGATACCCTACTTAGCTAGGATAGATCAGTGGGATAGAAGGACTGTCACCAGGAAGAAGATGTGTCTCCCGGCCCATATAAGCAGACTATTTTAGCACCATCTGTGCTAGATATGTCACTGATTTATAGGATAAACTAGGGACTCCTTCTTGCATAGTTAGCCTCCTTTGCTAGGATAGATCAGTGGGATAGAAGGATTGTGTCTCCTGTCCCATATAAGCAGACTATTGTGTTGCCATTTAGGCTAGATTTATCACTGAATTATAGGACAAACCAGGGACTCCCTCTTGCATAGGATAGACTCTTTAGATAAGATTGATCAATGGTAAAGGAGGATAGTCACCAGGTAGAAGATGTGTCTCTTGGCCCATATAAGCAGACTATTATGGCACCATCTGTGCTAGTTATGTCACTGAATTACAAGATGAACCAGGGACCCCCTTTTGCATTGGATAGCCCCCTAAGCTATTATAGATCAGTGGGATAGAAGGATTGTCACCAGGTAGGAGACGTGTATCCTTGCCCATGCAAGCAGACTATTATGGCATCCTCTGAGCTAGATATGTCACTGAATTATAGGATGATCCAGGGACTCCCGCTTGCATATATAGCCTCCTTAGCAAGGAAAGATCAGTGGGATAGAATGATTGTCACCAGGTAGAAGCTGTGTCTCCTGGCCCATATATGAAGAATATTTTGGCGCTCTCTGTGTTAGATATGTCACTGAATTATAGGATGAACTAGGGACTCCTTCTTTCATTGATAGCCTCCTTAGCAAGGATAGATCAGTGGGATTGAAGAATTATCACCAGGTTGAAGATGTGTCTCCTGACCAATGTAAGCAGACTATTATGGCGTCATCTGTGCTAGATTTGATTGTCACTGCATTATAAGAATAACCATGGACTTCCTCTTGCATAGATAGCCTCCTTTGCTAGAATAGATCAGTGGGATAAAAGTATTGTCACAAGGTAGAAAATGTGTTTCCTGGCCCATAT
>ML567497.1:2689-13295 GCA_005815305.1 Pandalus platyceros | reverse complement strand
TTTGGGTAGGATAAGGGAAATAGGAAGGGATGGGGAAAAGTCGAAGAAGTAGGGGAGGGTAAAAAGTATGTGGCATTTCCACAATTGATTTATATATAATTGGTATTGATAAGAACTGGAATTAATGAAAGGAAATGTATGTTGTGAAGTGCTCGAGTCATACGGATTAAGGGCCTCGCATAATCAGCCCCAGCTACGGGCAAGCATAAACGACATTGATTATGTCATAAAATAAGCCGAGTAAGGAATCACTTTAAGACGCTTCCCCCACGTCCCATCCAAGATAGACAGTCAGTCACACACAATGACACTTATAACCTTGTGTGCTAATAGAAAGATGTGTTAAGAACAAATGAATAAGAATGAATATGAGTGATTTTTAGTTGTAGAAGTTAAATTTATTCTTCGAAGTCAGAGAGAAGACGGACGGTAGGAGATAAACATCGTGAGAGAGAAAGAGTTTACACAAACATGTATATAAAGTAATATAACATTAATTTGTTATATTAACAGGACGAATAGGAGAGAAACAATTCAATAATAAAAGTGTACATTGAAAGACTTCACCTTTCACCCCCAATAACACATATCAAACAGACGAATCAGTAGATATTAAGTTATCTTAATCTGTCAATTTCGGCAGCATATTGGGAAATTCCAGGGGCTTGGACAGATTTTTCAGCTGACCAATCACATTACACCTGCTCATGAAGTCTTCTAAAATACAGTAAGCGATATGAATCGATGGGAAAGAGAATATATCTTGAATTTGTTGTTGTAATAGAAAACAATTATATAATAGGACTCTATGATACAATCGTCGATTTGTAGGATAGTGGTAATCCATACCAAATCTTATGACTATAATCTGTTCACTTAACTCAGATTTCTGGTGCCTAGAGACGATCTGAAAAGAGGAGCTGACTGGCTTTTAAGAATAGTATGGAACTTGGTAAATCTACAGCTCTTCGGGATTTAACTTTCTATTTTATGAATACGAATATCGATTTCTATATGACCAGCTAATTTCAATCTAAAATCATTCATGATTAGAAAGAGGCGAAAATTATTTTATATGGTTGTGGTGACCTCGAAAAATTAAGTAGTGTTTGAATGATGTGAACGACGCTTGCTGTCAAGAAAATGACAGGGGAGTTCACGATCGGTGTTATTACTATATATGATTCGGTGCTTCGCTTGGGTCAATTAGAGGGTTTCATCAGGCATCGAAAGATACAGTGCCTTTAATATCCAGTTCTAGGTTAGGTTAGACTGGTTACTTAGTGTTACTAAAATCATATTACAAAAGATGATAAGGTAACATACTCGCTCCCAATATCACCAGGCTTATAAATTGGTTGTTA
The DNA here is from genome assembly GCA_005815305.1 of Pandalus platyceros. Classification (NCBI taxonomy): domain Eukaryota; kingdom Metazoa; phylum Arthropoda; class Malacostraca; order Decapoda; family Pandalidae; genus Pandalus; species Pandalus platyceros. The sequence continues at coordinate 11,931 of ML567497.1, read as the reverse complement.
GACGCAAGGGAGAAATTGTATCTAATAGTATGGAAAAATCCTTGCAGGAGGGTTCCATGAATAATATGTGGGGGGAATTAAGGAAATCAAAAAGGAAAGGTGTGCACACCTATCCAAGTTCTGTTGATGAAGTAACTGGGATCAAAAAGATCTCGGATGTGTTTGCTACCAAGTTTGAAGGTCTTTACAATAGTGTTGGTTGGGTATAATGAAAAGGATTTAAGAGTGCTTAATACTAAAATTGAATACTTTATGCAAAATAAGTGTCACTGTGGTAACTGTTCAATGGTAAATGGTCATACTATATGAGTAACTGATGTTAGCTTTGCGGTACAAAAGTTAAGATCAATAAAACTGATGGGGATGATGAGCTGATGTCTGATCATGTAATTAATTCTAGTCATAAGCTACATGTGTTTTTGTCCCTGATTTTTACAGCAATGATTGGTCATGGATTGTCACCAGAGCGTATGGTGTCGGGTACGATGGTTCCCCTAATTTAAGGTAAATGGCCTAATGCCTGCCTCTCTGATCATTACAGGGCTATTACTCTAAGCAGCATACCAAACAAGCTGTTTGAGATCATTATCATGAAAAAAGAGGATGGAAATTTAAAAACAAGTAATTTGCAATTAAGTTTTAAAAAGAAATCATCTACTAGTCTATGTACATGCATGGTTCAGGAAAAAGTAGCGTATTTTGTAAGTAAAAATACCAATGTGTATGGATTGTTATTGGATGCAAGTAAAGCATTCGACTGAGTTAACTATATTAAATTATTCAATATACTGCTGTCAAGAAATATTTGCCCAATGATTTGTAGACTTTTGCTGAATATGTACATGAAACAAAAACTGAGGGTACGGTTTAATGGTGAACTCTCGGAATCATTCACAGTCGGTAATGGTGTGAAGCAGGGCGGCGTTATTTCTCCTGTCTCTATATTGATAATTTGTTGTGTAAATTGGAGGATAATGGTTTCGGGTGCTATGTTGGTGGAGTTTTCTCTGGGGTATATGCTTACGCTGACGATCTAACAATACTGGCGCCGTGTTACTGCGCTAAAGATTATGTTAAGAATATGTTTGGATTATGCTGTAGAATTTGATGTTAAGTTTAATACAAAGAAGAGTCAGTTGATTATATTTAGAAGCAATAATAGACCTGTGCCTGACCCCAAAATAATAGTTAATGGTGTAACTGTCGAAGTTGTGGACAAAGTAATCTACTTCCCCCATATGTTGAATGAGCATATATAATAATTTGACAGCTGTAAATGTATTGGGGATTTTAACAGACAGAGTAATCTTTTTTTTAGCGAATTTTAAATATGTAAGTTCTGTTGTAAGAGATACCTTATTTGCCAGCTATTGCACGAGTTTTTATGGTTCTCAGATTTTGCCATTGTGTGATGATAGCATGAATGATCTTGTGAGGGCCTGAGGGCGTGTGGCGGGTTCACCCTTGGAGAAACCACTGCTCGTTGCTGCCGCACTTGGCTGGTGTCATGAGTCCAGAATTGTGGTTCGATAAAAAAGCTCTTCGATTTGTAATTATGGGTCTTAATAACAGTAATGCTAATGTAAAAACAGTTTTAAGGATGGGGGCTCGTGGATCCTACTCGATTTTCGGAAGTAATGTAAGAAACTTGGCATATAAATATAGCCTGTCCGTTAATAGAATTAGTAAAACATGGAAAAATACGTGTTCTGTCAGAGAAAATGATATTAAAATTGCACACCAAGTTATTGAATTATGTAAAATGCGAGATAAGGTTCATAATCAATTTTTATCTAAAGAGGAGTGTTGTCAACTAATTGAATATCTGTGTCTCGCGTAATTATTGATAATGTTAATATGTTGATTTTCTTTATGAGGGTTATAGATCTATTTTAATTTTGTCATCCACATACGTATATAATTTCTTGAGGTTTAAAGTTTTAATCAATATTGTGTATTTGTGTGTACACAATATATTCATTTTATCCTTCTTATAATTCCCCATATTACCATGTTTTCTGTTTTAATATTTATTCGTTTCCTTTTATTACTTGTGTACTGTGCAGCTTACTTCTCTTAAGGTGAATTTTTATGAATCAATTTTAAACGTTTTTTTTTTATTCTTTTGTGCGTAGTTGTTTGTCTTGTGTTGTGTATAAAGTGCTTTGTAATAAGCAAATAAAGAGTTCAAACTGCAAACTAATGTGAGAAAACCTGTGCCACCAGAAACAAATCTTACGCGACGGACCTGCGGGTTGTTCCCTTGCCTTACATGGTTTGGCTGTTTTAATGAGCAAACAATATACTCAAACTTTTCAAGGTTAATGTGTGTTAATGTAATTTCTGACATTTTCATACCAAATAAGACACTTTTCTTTTGTGGAATTTTTACAACAAATCTCTCCTTACCGGGATGTTAACGGATTTAAGTGGAGTAAGTAATAATAGTTACTGTTATTTAAAAAAAAAAAATTGTGTGTGTGTGTGTTTACAGCACAAAGTCTTGGTTGACAAACTATTCTAAAGGTCTAGTTATCCAGTACAACGCATTAATTAAATGTTTACTTCGGAGTAAGAAAACACACAAGTAGTGTTAACTAGTGTCTGATCGAGTGTGGGATACTCCCCGTACGATCCACCATATTAAAACGGAGGAAAAGGTTTCTTGAATCTAAACTCACAAACCCTTATGCTGAAGAACCTTTTAGTTTTGTATTTAATGTGTGCAGATGAACAAACTCACCAGGGTACAAATTTATATAAAAAAAAAAAAAGCATTGGAATTTGACGTCAACGAAACCCCACTAGAAAAATTAATAAACGATATTATAAATAAACCACTAAGTTCAACTAAATATATTACTTATAGAACAGAACTGAACCCGTCCCATAGTGTAAATGATGTATATTCAAGCTGGAAATATACTCCTGTAGGCGACTCCGCCTAACGTTACACAACCTACGGGTCGAGCCAAGAAGGTGGGGCCCCTCATCTCCAAAGACAATATAGGAAAGATAGGAGTGTTCGAAAGTCAGGTGTGAGCAGTCGCCGCATAGTTTTTTCGGAAACTAATAGATGGCGTTGCTATTAATATTTACATATGACGTCATCTGAGGTCTGTCGTCTGCACACAGCGGGAATTTCTATTCAGTTGGACAGACGACCATGCCGACTAGGTGTTACTCTTCTCAATATATGAAATAGCAGTAAACGAACGCATCCTGAGTTTGTGTATCATAAATTTGCAGAAGATAAAGAAAGATATGTTTACAGTTATTGGTTTTTAGTTATATATTTACATTTATATATGGAATTCTAACATCAAAGCAGAGGACTGATGAATTTTCAGTCACTGTCTGACTCAGTGACAGCTACTGAATACAGGCATAGCTAAATTCTTGTCATGAGCCTGCTTTTCATGGTGAAAAAATTACATGGAGGTTAGGGAACGGGTAATTATTGAATATATTTTTCCCGGCTTTTCCAACCAAAATATTTTTCCAGTGTTTCTTGGTGTGTTTTGTTAAAATTTGACTTTCGTTTCTTTGGGAAATAATTCATTTTGGAGATATCTTGAGGTGAACATGACCAACAAAGTGATTCATTTCTTAAAATAAAGAAGGTCAAACTCAACCAAAACACAGCAAAAAATACCAGAAAAATATATTTGGATCACTTACACTAACCTAATCTAACCTAACTTAACCTAACCTAAGGTAACCTAACCTAAGGTAACCTAACCTATAATAACATGAAAGGATGTAAGGAACACGAGATTTACCTAACGAAATAGGGCTATGCCCCCTATAAGCACCACGTAATAAGTGGTCTAACTTTAGAAATATACATGACCTAAGCGTAATTCTTTCACTGATATGTTACTTATGCTATGTAGAACACTTAAACATATGAATAAATACACAAGCAAATACTGACTTTTTGGAGAAGTTAACCTTAGGTTTTATTATACTAATAGATTTGGTTGAGTTAGATTATTTGGTTGGTTTATTACAGTATTACAGTACTGAACTCATAATTGTAAAAGAAAATTTTTTTTCTGTGGTTGATAATGTTTATCTATAATTTCAGATGTCTAAGATGGAAACAAGTAATCTTCTATTTGGCGATCACAGACAAAACGGTGGAGGATCTTCACTGTCATTTCCTCATCTGCAGCAACCATTTTTCGAGAAGAAACTACATCAATAAGACCAGACTGCTGAGTGATGCTTGTCCGGATCAGAACCTAGGTCAATAATGTATACAGTATGCTTATTATTTAGAAACTTAAAAATTTGTAATATACAGTTCTTGTTATTGTATTTCCATAATCTCACGGATCCCACACCGTGACTATATTGTGCTATGAATATTTTAATTTTATTTAATTTTTATATGGGAATATATTTGATTGAGTATGGGGGTAATCATATAGGCTCAGCAAAAAGCATCTCGGAGCAAACGAAGTAGTCCATGGGTTACGATAGGTTTACATGCACCCCATTGATCCTTCATGAGTGATATCATTTTGTTCAAGGAATGATATGAGTGATGTTACCATGAAAAAAACTGGGACTCCCTATCCCGTTTGGCCATCTTAAAGATGGCCACCTTCAAATTCGTGTAAGAGTATCCGTTCTGGGGCACTTCATTTTTCATATTGATAAAAATCATAGGATTTTTTATAAATAACACTTCCTGAGACTTTATATACACTGACCTAACCTTTCCTTACTTAACCTAACCTAGGGGGATAAACTGGAACTTCCATAACTACCTGTGGTGGTGAGAAGTAAACGGTAGCTGGCGTCAATGACCTAGATGTTGCGATGCCTAGATTAGGTTAATCAATCTAATCTAATCCATAACTACCAGCTCTGTACTCTTTCTCTCTCTCCTCTCTCTCTCTCTGTTGTGTAGTGCCCCCAGATCGGCTACCCTCTAATGATATGATTTTATAGACATTTCTAATTCTTTTTTTGAGGTTTATTGTTACACCTGCATATGCTTGAATGCTTCTTTAACCTGATGCAAGTGATAACTCCATTTTGAAAATGTGTTAGTTACATCACTCTGGCACGGGACACCTCAATTAAGTGCATTTTTTTCTCTGCATTGTTTGTCTTATTTTTGTATATCAATTTTATATACAGTACGTATTTTCTTGTTTAATTTTGGTTGTGCCAGTCATGCATGATTGTGTTTGTTAGTTATACTGTATTCATTTTTGCATGTAATTTAGCAAGTACAGTAATGCTGTTGTATTTATGCATTATGTCTTACAGTATAATAAATCATATAAACCTTTATATATTTGTATTATTTTTCCTAATGGTATTGGGATACTTAAACATACTAAATTAATGTACAGTCATTCCCAGAAGTACTGTCCTGTTGTCACTAAACCTAACTCCCTGTTTAGTCTCGTAACTGTCAAACCTATGGTTTCAGGTAGTAGTTAATTCATGCATAAGTGTTCAGACAATCTCTTGAAACGCCTGAAACCATACATTTTTCAGTGTTACAAGAAATAAATATGGATTGCCCTGGCTGACATTGGACAGGACTTGTGGGAATGACTGTACATGTACTCAAAAGTGGTTTGGAGGGGGATTTTGAGTGAAAGAATGCTTTGCTCTTTAATTAAACCCTCAAAATATCAGTTCTTGGATACACAACAATAGATATGATTAAGTTAATAATATGAATGCTAGATGCATTTCCCCTCTACAAGAAATAAGAAAGCAACAATGAATGGTAGAAATATTGCAAAAATAGCAATGTTCGCTATAGTACTACATGAAAATAAAATTTATGGTAATAATGATGATAATAATAATTGTAATACAATACCATACTGTGTTAATTTATGGAAGTAAAATAAACTATATTTAATTTCCTGCACCTTAATCAAATGTTAATGTTATTACATGTATTCTATGTGTACATACATGAACAATACTGTGCTAAAAAAATTATAACTTTTACAATAAGAAAATCATCCCAGTAGCATTGAAAATATGGATTGGTATATTGATATTTGAATTCTATTAATCCCTCCCCTTTCTAATTAATAATGTGATGCATTATATGGAATGTATAGTTCAATGCAACCTATCATACAAAATAACAAATAATATGACCTAATTATCAATTCATTATATATTGATACAGTGAAAATACTTGTTTGCTTTACATTAAGTTGGAAATCTTTTATTGTTATGGGAATTTCTATGCATAGATTTTAGTTTATATGATTGTCGAGTATCTAGATACACAAATGTATTATTTAAATCATGAGATTGTATAATGAATGTGTTTGTGTATCTTGATTCTAGATGATTATGTCAATCGAAATTTAAGTGTAGAAATTCTCATAATAGCATAACTGGCAACTATTCATACTACAGTATATGGAAGCATTTGGCATCTTTTTCTGATAGTTTCTTCGCAAACTACTAGATGGCGTTACTGTTTTGACATCACCCTTTTTACTTATAGCGAGATAGGATCTTTCCTCTCTTTCCTATTATACTCTTTGCCTCATCTCAGGCTCTCTGTACCTGTAGCCTAAATCAAGTACAAAATGAGCATCATCATGTTTTAGTGGAATGACCAATCTCATCACAACACCTTAGACACAATTTACATAGGCTAAATCTTGATAACATTGACGGACTCCTAGTGCACGAATCAGAAAACACAATAGAAATGTGTAAATAATATATACATGATGTAATAAATCTTTACGTATAAGTAAGGAAGGGAATCCTAAAAGTTATTATTCCATGATACTATGATATATTGGATATTTTTGTAGATCATACCCAGGTACTTTTTACACTTTTGTATATTAAAATTAAGATGTTTGTAAAGTTGATACTTTTTGTTTGGTGATGTATTTTGTATTTTGATTCACCATTTTATGGACCATATCTGGTAACAATTCTGTATGGCATTGACGTGTATATACCATTTATGTGTGTCTTATGGTCAATAAACAAAAAATAATATTGTGTGTGTGTGTGTGTGTGAAGGAAGATAAGCGATAACCAATGTAATATCTGCAGGTGAGGTTAGGTTAGGACTACATACAGTAATTAAAGGAGGTCAATATATAACCCTGGTGTATAGTGTTGCCAGATGGTTCTCTCCAGATTCTGCTAGACCGAGGGTAAACATTGGCTAGAAATTGGCTAAAACTTAAAGATCTCGGCTATGAAAAAAGGGTAACTTTTTAAAATGAAATTCAGTATGAAAACAGTTAAAAACAACCAACTTGAAATTTTTAACATGAAATAACAATAATTTTCTGTACATTTAATCTCAAAAACTTAAATCTAGGGTAAATATTTGGCATAATTCCGAGTCCATTTCTACACCAAAATATACTTTTCTTGTGTATTTTTGTGTGTTTTGTTTGAATTTGATGTTGTTTTTTCTTGGAAATTTGCCAATTTTGTATGATATTGAATCTTCTAACATACAAATACACCAGAAAAATATATATTGGTGTAGGAAATTATTCAATTTTAGGTCATCCATAGGGCGGTGTGTATTTAGCCATGGTTTACGTTCTAACCTAACCTTACTTGACCTAACCTATCCTAAGGGCGCCGTGTTACATATTTGAGATTACCAACGTGTTTAGCGACCCTTAATTACCAAGGGAAATTATTTTCATTGCATTCAGGCAACTTTTAATTTTTCGTCAATATTAAGAAAGATTATTCTTAATATTGACGAAAAATTAAAAGTTGCTGTAATGCAATGAAATTATTTTACCTTGGTAATTAAGGGTCCCTAAACACATTGGTAATGTCAGATAATGTAATATCTTGGTGCTTGGTTTTAGGAGATGATATGGATCTGGACTTACACCGAATATTAACCCAATTTAGGAAGGCACTGTCTCTATTTTCTTCCTCAATTTCATAATCTTCTAAAATGAGATTGACCATCTTGATGTTTACTCTTTCTAGAGTTTTAATACCTTAGAGATTATTTTCATTAGGAATATTACAAGTAAATATATTATAAGCAAATCACATATTATAAAACAAATTTAAATGAGTACAGATTAGGGCTGGACATGGACTGACAGCCATTCTACTGCATCCAGGGACGTTTTATCCATTAGGCACAATAGGCACATTGTCTCTCCGACCTACCAGACTTGAAGGGTCTACCACATTTTTGGATACCTTAAAAAGATTAATTGACTCGAAAATAGGAAGACAAAATACTAAAATCAACATATATAGTTTTTTAATGAATTACATAAATTTGTCTCAAATTTCAATACTCTAAATGAAAATAAGTTAAATGTTTTGGTAATATTCTATAATACCAAAATTGTTTTGCCGAGAGTTCAGACAATTCTAAAAAAAACTTTTCTTCTAGGACGTTTTTGGGGCAAATTCCTCCATCTCAAGGACGGCTTAAGGTTTCTTCCTAAATCTAACTTTGCTTAGGCCAAGGATGGCGAACCATTTTCAACTCGTGCGCCGAAAAATTAAAATAAAATTAAATTTTTCTCATATTCTGCTTGGCAAAAGAATTATTGCCAGTATAAGTTAAAACCGAAAAACTATCACATACCAATTATTATGTTCTACAATGAGTCTATATTTAACAAGGGAAAACTGCAAACGCTTCAATACCAAATACATTAATTTATACAATATCAAAATGGAACTGGGGAAAATGTTAAAACATTTGCCTTTTAGGATTACCAACCTTATTCCTCTGGCACATAGGTTCGCCATCCCTGCCACTCGGCTAATCATATCCGCAAAACTTAACATTTATCTTTATCTTCCATGCAATGCAAAATAAAGTACTTACATTTATTTATAATGTAAACCTTAGTGACATGATACGATCAGAAACGCTACATGACAGAGCAGGATTGGAACCCATTAATGTTCGGTTAGTTATACTTTCACGCAAATTCTTATAAAAATTAAAGATACATTTACAACAATTCCAGGCCACGAGGTGATTCCCTATCTTAAACTTGCCATAGATTTGGAGGTTATCGACGACCCTCTTCGCCCACCTTGACAGTCATGGTGTTCTAATGTAAAGAAATCCATTTTTACTCGGAGGTATGGAAGGACTCCTTCAATCTACTCCATTCCGAATGATATCGACAACTCCATATTCCGGAAACAATATATGCATAATCATTCATCTACCACCATAAATGGAGTGGGTGGGAGAGGGGAGGGGGGGGGGG
>ML567496.1:6833-20344 GCA_005815305.1 Pandalus platyceros | reverse complement strand
CAGTGATTTGATAAGTTTCTTCATCATCTCCTCGTCCATGTAGTGGAATGCCGCTTTTATGTTCACCAGTAATTTATGTGTTTCTCCGAATATTGTGTGTTGTGCTTAAAAACTGTGTACCATATTCTTGAATGTGATAAAGTGTAAAATTAGATGATTATCATGCTTCCAGCTATTCTTTTTAATTCATATTTGTTTTGGTTCTTTTATTTTACAGATAATTTAAATATTTTAACCACGGCCTCCTTGCATTCCCAAGAAATAAGTTCTGTGACTATAAGTGAACTTCAACAGCTTAAGTTTTCACAGTTGTCTCTCCATGAAAAAGTTACAGTTAAGAAAAGAGGCCGTTCAACACCTGATATTCAAATATCTCAGCCAGGAATAAGCAACAACAAGAAGTACATTCGTAGCTTTAATTCTGAATGGTACCAACGGAAAAGTTGGCTTTGCGGCTGTGAAGTAAAACATGCATTGTTTTGCTTCCCGTGTTTGCTGTTTGGAGGTGATGTAACGTGGACAAAAGACGGTTTTAGAAATATAAACAAAATGAAAGAAAAAACTGAAAAACATGAGAAGTCAAGGAAGCATGTTGAAAATGTGATTTCACTGTCACTTTTAGGAAACGTAAATATTAAGGAGAAACTTAGTGAGGCATACAGACTTTCAATCATTGAGCATAACATAAAGGTTAAAAAGAACCATGAAATTTTATCCAAAATAATAGACTGTATTTTCTTTTGTGGAAACTTTGAAACTCCCTTGCGTGGACATGATGAAAAAGACGATTCAGTAAATCCAGGGGTATTTAGAGGATTAATAAATTTTGCATCTAAATTTGATCCAGATTTGAAGACTCACTTGGAAACCAGTACGGTCTTCAAAGGTGTTTCTAAGACCATTCAGAATGAGATACTTGACTGCCTGCTACAAATATACCATGAGGAAATAAGGACAGAAATTAGAGAAGCTTCCTTTGTAGCTGTCATGGCTGATGACACAACAGATGTTTCGGAACACACTCAAATGGTCATTGTTCTACGCTACGTGTTGAATGAAGAAATATTTGAGCGTTTTTGGGGATTCTTTATTCCAGAAAATCAAACTGCGGATGGCATTTCAAAACGTATTCTAGAACAATTAGACATAATCCTTCAAGGAAAGGGACAAAAACTGATAGCTCAGACATTTGATGGTGCAAATGTCATGAAAGGCAAAAAAGGAGGAGTTCAAGCAAAAATAAAAGCAGTTTATAGTAATGCACATTTCATTCACTGCTATGCACATCAACTCAACTTAATAATGAGAAATGCAGCAAGCATTACACGGAACGCAAGAATATTTTTCTCTAACATTTTGGCTATTCCAACATTCTTCTCAAGATCACCCCAACGTGTGTCCATTCTCAAGAAGCATATGGACGTCGGCATTCCACGTCCATCCTCTACAAGGTGGAACTTTAACATACGGACTGTAAACAGAGTTCATGAAAATTTGCAACCTTTAAAAAGCTGCCTTACTGAAATTCAGTCGACATCAAATGCAGATCAAACAATTGCAGGAGCAACAGGAATTTTAAAATACTTGAATGATGATAATTTCATGTTTTGGTTAGAGCTTTTTCATCAGATTATGCCCCATGCTGAGGTAATTTACAACCAAATGCAATCTCGGGAAATTAGTGTGTTTAAAGTCAATGAATATATAACAGGTTTCAAAACTGCTATTTTAGAAATAAGAAACTCGAAGTACTGTGAGAATCCTTCAAAGACACTCATGGCAGAAGCTAAGGAAGTGTGTGACTGTATGTGTTGATATAATGGACAGATATTCTTACACTAAACACTTAGTAGCTGCTAAATTGTTCAACAAGAAAAGCTTCACTAGTTTCAAGAATGAACTGCCTACAGAAGAGATAGTACTGACTACCGAAGTATATCCCATGATTAACAAAGAAAAGCTTGAAACTGAACTAAAAGTATTTTATTGTAGATCCGATATGCATGAATATTGCAAATTGATTGAGCTCCTGAAATTTATCTTGGAAAATAATCTAGATGATGTTCTTAGTGAAATTACGAAACTGATAAAAATACTTTTGACAATTCCCATGACAACATCAGAGCCAGAACGATGCTTTTCAACACTGAAAAGAATAAAAACTTTTCTAAAAAGCACTATGAATCCTGAAAGACTAAATGCACTTGCAGTGCTTTCAATGGAGAAAAGTTTCCTCAACAGTCATCCAGAGATCAAGGAGAAAATTATTAATCTTTTCGTGCAAAGTAAAACAAGAAGAATGGATTTCGTTTTTAAATGAATTGATCAGGTTTAAAGTGTAACAATTTAGGCTATTAGTAAGTAAAAAATATTATGTCTTGTTTAGGATTTTATCAAGTTTATGTATAAATTTTCTTTCTATTTGTTTCGTTTTACACAATAAAGACAATATTAAATCAATGGCTAAAAATTTTCTGAAGCAGCACCCCCACTAATTTTAGCTACGAGCCGCCACTGGTCAGGAGTAGGGAAATTTCAGCTGGTTAGGTATTTAGAAGGTTGTAGATGAATAGTTTATGGCTTATTCATCATTTATTCATTAGCAACCTTGAATAGTCGGATCGGCTGGTTAAGCTAGTGCTTCACACATATATCTTAACGGGTCGTGAAGAACCTTCCTTACCTTCAGAGGGTATAGCCTCTTTAGAGGAAAGGAAAATGTTGGTTTCCAGCATTTTTCTTTTTTCTGGGATGGTTGGAAGTTACGATATGCTATTTCGGATCTTGCATTGATCGTTTTTTTTTTTTTTTTTTTTTTTTATGGATCAGTGGCGCCGAGACGGGCAAGGCTGCCCACGTCAGGCTCGGGCCACAAAAAGATGTTAAACAATTTTAAAAACAACAAAAAAAAGATAAAAAGAAAAATATTAAAAAATGAATAAATCAGAAGATAAAAGCAATTACATTATTAATATAAAAAACAGAAAATAAATTTTAAAAAAATGAACTAAAAATTCCCCTAAGCCCCCCTAAGGTGATGGTAGACCTTCCTCTTAAAGGACGAAAGATTAAAAGAAACAGGAAAGACAGACTCAGGAAGAGAGTTCCAGAGCTTGGAAGTAGAAGAAAAGAAGCAGTCATTGAAGCAATTGACTCTCGAGTTTTACCCAGGTTAAATTAATTCTCATAAGTATGTATTGCGCTCTTGGCTTATAGAGAGAACTAGGTTAGTCTCCTTCTGAAACTGGGTTTTTTATAATTCCTGTGCAGAACTTAGTTTGCAGTCGCAGGAATAGGTTAGAGGTTGGTTTTTCTCTCATTTTCCTCGTTTAGAAGAGGCGATGAGAGGGATTAATCATTCTAGTAAGGTATTTTCTTTTTGAAACTTAGGCTTGTATGGGAGGAAGTTTTCACGTGTGTGATTTTCTTCTCGCGTGAGTTTCCTTTCACGAGTGTGAGTTTCATCACGCGTGAGAGGTTTCTTACGCCTGGAATGTCAAGCTTGAGTTTTCAGATTGAGATACATTAGTCAGCTTTGTGGTTTGCTGATGTTGATAATGATTTAGGCTTGCATATTGCAGTCATGTTAGACCTGATATGGTTTTGTTTAACTAATTGAGTATTAGTTACATGTCTAAGGACTTAGAAATTTTCACGTGTGTGATTAGTAACACGTGTGAGGCTTTCTTCTCGCGTGGGATTCCTTTCACGCGTTTGATTCTTGTTACGCGTGGGAGGTTTCTTACGCCTGATAAGTTAAGCTTATGCTTGTGCATTGATACATTGGTCAGCTTTGTGGTATAATTGATGCTTACTAGGCATTAGACTTGCATATTGCAGATAGTTTAGGCCTAATATTATTTTGTTTACTGGGTTATTATGTAGGTCTGAGGACTTTGACATATTTCAGGCGTGTTGGTTTTCATACGCGTGATAGGTTGGTCTCGCGTGATAGGATTTTCACTCGTGAAGAAAGAGTTACAGGTGATAGTTTACTTCTTTTAGATAACTTGAGCCTTTAGGTCACATGCTAGTTCTTTAAGTTTTGAGTAATGAGCAATGATTTTAGGTTATAGTCACATTATGCCCTCACTCTCTAATCTCATTAAATGGCTCTCAGTATCAGTCTTGGAGGTTAGCTTTAGACTCTGTTAGAGATTTTGGGACACCCTGTTGAGGTTAAGTTTGCAACTAGTATGGATATAGTTAGAGAATAACTTAAATTTTCTTCCTTTGTTGCAAGGAACATGTCTGAACCTTAGATATAAGGATATGGAGTATATCCTATGGCTAGGAAGCATAGGCTTCGGAAGAGTTAAGGTTCTTTTCAGGTGCATTATGCACGATCGGAATGGGATCGTTCCTTGCTTGCTGGAAGTCATTTCTTTTTGAATTTCTTAAGAATAATGGAGACTAGTCGTTCTTTTAGAGTTCGTCGTCTCCTTATAGATCTGAGGCATAATATTGACCACCATGGCCTCGGTCAGTTAATGTTTCTCTAATAGTTGGAGTACTTTCATTAACAAAGAATAAGGATCTTCATAATATTTTGTTTGGGTTCAGACATTGTTTGTCCTGGAGGGCAATCATAGATTCTGTCACTGTCTCTCCAGTAGGGCAGCTCAGAATCATCTATCCATCTTTAGGATAGAAAGGGTAAGGCATTGAAGGGAAAAAGGTTCATTTAGGAGCCAATTCCCTTTTTAGCACCTTGCCAGTAACCTTGTGACTAGGGGTAATGTGGAAGTACTAATTGGCATAGTTTTTCTTCCACGATACTAAAATTAGTCTCGATCTATAACTCCTTTGTCAGCTCTTCGTTCGGCGAAGAGTCAGGTAGAGTTGTTTGGGTAAAGGTTGCCTTTACTTGCTAAAAGATCCAGGTGAACTTCCTCTACTGAAAAGGTTACAAGCTTATCGTTGTGGCTAATACGATTTATCAACGATGTCCCTTAAGCACCATGCTAGTTACCTTGTGTATAGAGGTAACGTGGAAGTACTAGTTAGCATAGTTTTTCTTCCACAAGAACTAACTTTAGTCTTGTCCCTATAAGTCCTTTTGTCAGCTTTTCGTTCAGTGAAGAGTCAGGTAGAGAAGTTTGTGTAAGGTTTCCTATATTTGTTAAAGGATCCAGGTGAACTTCCGCTACTTAAAGGTTACAGGCTTGTCAGTGTTGTTTATACGTTTAGTCTAGTGGACAAGCTATTTAAGTTCTATTCCTATCCTCAAATCTTAGATTTTTGGGGTAGGAGCCTGTTATGGGGACAGGCTAATGGTATCCACCTTCTTTTAAAAAAAAAAAAGTAAAAAAAAAAAGGAAATTCAGATTTTAACACATCTTCTTATAAGGAGTGGCTCCTCAGTTGGGGAGGTTTCCATGTTTCTTTGATCCTAGGGAAGATTAAGTGTCAGTCATCTGACTTTTTTCAGAACATAGATGAATTTTCAATATATATATAACCCTCCTGTATTAGAATTGATTCAAGGTGGAATCCTTCCTATGTTACATCTAATTTTAGTTAGCTCTAGGCACTACGAGTGCCATTTCCTCTGCTTAACAGAGTTCTCCACCTGTCACACATTAAGCTTATAAAGAGTGATACCTGCAACTTTATATAGTTAATCAATGCAATTGTGTGCTTGCTTGCTGTAATAACAGTCTTACTTTATATCTAAGTACGTTATGTGGCTTTTAGACTAGCCGCTGGAATATCACACATGTGAGCTCAGCAGTCGTTATGACAGTCGCTACCTTGGACTAACTAGGTAACCTCGTAACTAAGCCATAAGGCTATGCTTGTTGCACCCTTCTACACATTCAGTGCATGCGGTTGCCTGCCGCCGGGTCAGACACTCTTCCCCAACTTGAAGAGTAAGGGTAGGATTGTGCATTCACAAAGCCTTCCAAGGCATTTTAAGGAGAAGAGTGGGGAATGTTCACATGGGGAGACATGGCTAGGGAACCCCAAGACTCTTTGGCACATCAGAGCTAATCCAGCAAGTTATACATTTTAATTCACTCACTCCAATACTAAATATTCATAAATGATCATCATAACTTATCTGTAAAAATAGTAGAAAATAGTCAAATGACAACCGTCCGCTACCAAGCTCCCACACCACCTGTTGGGAGAAAACCACACCACCAAAGGTCACGCCCCCTAGATTTTCACCCCAGCTCAACCGGGAGAAAACCAATCATTCTTTCTAGTGATCAAAGACCGGCTAGTTCTTTGTTTCTCTTGCTGATCTTTTGGTTTTTTGGTACTGATTGTACTTATCATTATGAGTGGACATGAAGGTAAGGGCACTGGTATGTTTATTAGTTACTTGCTATAGGATTTTCATATTGTTTAAAGATGTTGTTTGCTAAATGTCTGTGCCTAAGACTTGTGATTTTTGGGATATTTTATCCATGATAGGAGTGAAGGGCCATGATGACTAGTGTTTGTAAAGTTTTCATGGTCGGTAACATTCCCTGGGTGTTTGTTTGGTCTGATCAATATGCTTGCTCTGGGCCCGACATCCTTTTATATGTGGTTTTTAGTTATATCAGATAGCAAGTGACTCATAAACATTATAATTTTTTATTAGTTTCTGCTTTACAGGAACGGATACTCCTGATGGCTCTCCTAGTGTGGAGGATCATCAGGGAGAGGAATTTATGGAGATTCCTCCTACACCTACATGCAGGGTGTATTTATCTAGTGCTTCCCAGTGCCCTCACCCTGTCCTTGACACCAGGCATGGTACGTGTGCCCAGCATACCCTTTGCTTGTCTAGCATGTCGGCGCCTGGTGAGTATCATCCAATGGCCTGCGATAGTTGCAGGGTCCTGATAGGACATATTGAAGAAAATGCATATATTGAGACCAGAGTGGCCACGCCAAGGGAGTTGCTAGTGTCAGTGTCGTATCTAGAGTGCCTTATGATCTTTATCGGTGATACATTGAGTGAAGTGCTTAGGCCGGCAGAGCGGCTTCTTCCGTCTTGGCTATCAACAGTGCGCTAGTTGATTACACTGAATCGCAGTTATTTGCCATTAGCGGCTTTTGTTGAAGTGCGAGGGTCGTCGGTGACTCCGGTCGCTCCAGTGAACGAGGAGCATTCGCGTCATACGCTTGTGATTTCCACCATGGGCAGCTGTGGCTGGACCTGGGTGGACGGCTTCACCGTCAAGGAGGTCGTTTTAGACAACCTTAAGGGAGTTGAGGATGCGAAGTTGGGTTTTGTTGGATATCTCCCTCGTGTGCAGTTGAAAACTACAGAGGGGCTCACCTTTTATAAGAGGGTGGAGACTCCTGATGTAGTACAAATGGCCTCTTTAGTGGAGAAAAACAAAATCAAACGTGCGGCAGTGTTCGACAGCCTTAGGAAAGGCTTTGATTTTGATTTGGATGTGAACGACAAAGCGGAGCATACACTTAAGGTGAATAGTAGCATGGGGTTAGATGCGCTGTGTAAAGATAGTGAGTTTTGGAGAGACCTTGGTCGTTTCAAGGTTCTGAAGCCGGGCCTGTTTTCGGACACGGTCCACACTTACTTCACCCCCAGGCATCAGGATGAGTTAAGGAAGTTCCTTTGTGTGACCTCCTTTTCTACGCCATTAACGTAGAATCATGTGGGGGGAGCACAGCTCAAGTCTCCGTCGAAATCATCAGTTGAGCTGGTCAACCTGAAGAAGAATACCCTTAAGAGTGCAGTTTCAGCTCATTTGGGGGTGGAGGCCCTCTCTTCCAGGCTGGGAGAGGGGCTAGAGGCGCTGAAGCTTGCTGCGCCTCAGGTGTCGGACGAGATGGACGAGCTCAGCAAGATTCTGCAGACCATTAAGATCACCAACAACGAGGGAACCTTTGCCATCAAGGAACAAATCATTCAAGCAGCCTTCGCCATGAAGAAAGTGCGCAGGGAGTGCCTTGATGCACGTTACCTCAAAGTGCCCGCTTTTGAAAAGCTAGTCAATGGAGATCCTTTAAGCAAGCACATTTTCACAGCAGAGGCAGTGGAAGGCCTGGAGACCAAGCTTACGGAGACGACCTTTTCTGACGGTCACAAGGCCTCCATGATTGGTAGAGGCATAGGGGACAAGTTCAAGTTTAATAAGACTTTCAAGCCTGACAAGTCGGGAGGCAAAGGTGGCTTCAAAGGGCGTGGCCAGTCCTTTCATGGCCGCAACAACAGACGTGGCAGAGGCGGTAGGGGCTTCAGAGGTCAGCAGCAAGGTTCTGACCACCGCTCTGAGGCTTCCTCCTCAGGCCACAAGGGAGAGTGACTCCCAGGTGGGAGGCCGTCTCAGGTCGTTTCATCAGCTTTGGGTCGACCAGGCAACAGCCTCGATGTTGCGAGACGGCCTCACCTGGTCCTGGAAGGAGGGAAGTCCTCCCTCCTTTCAGTTAACAAGATCTTCGAGAGACCTTCGGCTGTGCATTCCAATGCAAGAGATGCTGGACTTAGGTGCAGTCAGGGAAGTGCCATGGGGCAGCTCAAAGTATGTGGGTCTGATTTTCGGGAAACTCAATCCGAATGGGAAGACTCGACTCATTCTCGACATAAAGGAGCTAAATACCCACATAAGGAACGAACATTTCAAAATGCTGCGCACAAAAGATGTCTTCCTTTTACTTCAATCAAACAGTTACCTGACGTCTATCGACCTGTTCAGCGCTTACTGGCACATCCCCATGAACACGTACGCCCAGCAATACCTCGGGTTCCGGTTCATGGGGAGAGAGTTTGTTCATCGCAATGCCCTTTGGGCTGAACATAGCCCCAAGAATTTTCAGTCTAGTCATGAAGGATGTAGTAGCAGCTTTACACAGGCAAGGGGTCCAAGTAGTGGTCTACTTGGACAACTTCCTGATCATCGCGCCGTCCCACGAAGTCAGCCTGCTGTGGACAGACCTAGTGGTCAAGACCCTCCTGTCCAAGGGCTGGCTGATGAACATCGAGAAAAGCTCCCTAGTACCAGCAAGACAGATTGTGTTCCTCGGGTTATTGTGGGACACTCCAAACCTTAGAGTGAGGTTATCGTCTACGAACGCAAAGAAGATTGCAGACAAAGTCTCACTTTTCAGACGGAAGTCCACTGCCCGGCTGAAGGAGTGGCAGTCCCTAGTCGGCCAGATAAATTTTTGCCCTCTACACCATGCCTCAAGTCAAGAGGCTGATTTGCAGATTGATGACGCTGTTCACATGGAACAGGAGGGACCCTCTGACTCCGCTGCCCATTCTCCCGATCTTTTGAAGGCTGACGGAGAGCCTGTCGGATCCCAGATACTGGGAAGAGTGGTTTGGTCTACAACCACCAGCAGGGATGGTAGACGCGTCTCTGGAGGGATGAGGAGCCGTCAAGGGACCAGACGTGGTAGCGGGAAAGTGGCTTCCGGCGGAAAAGTCTCTACACATTAACTTATTGGAAATTCGGGCCTGCGCCAATGCGCTACGGGCCTGGTCGTGGAAGGAGGGCCAGTTAGTCAAACTCCTCTCCGACAACAAGACAGCAGTCAGTGCAGTGCTGAAGAGGGGCTCGTCAAAATGTTTCGACGTGCAAAGGGAAGTAGACAAAGTGTTTGCCGTAGCATCAAGGCAGGGTGTAACCCTTTGGGCCAAGCATCTGGCAAGGTTGAAGAACGTCTTGGCCGACCAATTGTCCAGGTCCGAGCCAGTTCAGGGAGAATGGGCTCTGTTAGCCAAGGCGTTCAGCTGGATACTTTCCTGCGGTCACGAGCCAGAGATAGACCTCTTCAGCACTGACTGGAATCACCAGCTGCCAGTTTACTGCATCCCATACAAGTCCCGGGGGTCGCCAGTGGTAGATGCATTCAGCCAGGATTGGAACCGCTGGCATCAAATTTACCTGTTCCCTCCCACCATTGTGATGTTAAGGGTGCTGCAGAAGCTGAGGGAGTACCAGGGCCTGGCTTTACTGGTTTTTCCAGATTGGCCGAGTCAGCCCTGGTACCAGGTAATAATGTCAGAGGCCAAGGCAGTGGTGAGCATTCCAAACCCATCAGTGTGGCAGGGGCATCCGAAATCCCCAATACTGTCCTCACCAACATGTTGGTCTGAGCTACTTATGGCGACTTTTACAGGTTCATCTTAAATAAGCATTTTCCTTCAAAAATAGCTAATGTCATGTTTAACTCCATCAGGCAGTCGTCTCATGCTACTTATGAACAAGGCTTCACCAAATTCAAAGCTTTTTTGCGAGACAATGATATCTAAGTCCATTTCTATGTGCACTGTTTTAAAAAAAATTATTTTCTTATTAGAGAGCAGGCTGTCAGTTAGCACCATTAATGTTTACAAATTGAGCTTATCAGCTATCCTTTTTTATGGCTTTGGGATAGATCTCGATTCCAGTGAGGTATCACAATTCATGAAAGGGGTGAAAGTACTGGGATTCAAGCCAGATAGACCCATCTCTTGGAATGCTACCAGGGTAGTGGATTTTATTTTAAACTGTAAAGATCAATCTGTAATGTTTTTAACTCAAAAATGTCAGTTTTTAATGTTAGTCGCCAGTGGGAGGAGAATTTTGGATGCCCTTAGCTCACTGAGGGGTAGACACTTCCTCAAGTTTAGTCCCGATCGAAGGACTCATACGATTGGGTACGAACCCCGATATCGATTTAAGAACGATAAAGTGACGGCCAGACCCGAGCCGATAGTGTTAAGAAGCTATGGTGATGTCATCAAAAGGAAAGGCTTCAGTGAAAGAGAGTATGAGGGGCACCTGAAAATTTTGTGTCCCCTAAAGTCGGTGGAGGCTTATCTCTTAGCGACCGAGCAGTCTAGTTGCAATTCTTTATTTTTAAATCCTAACAATTTATCAGCGAGACTGCAGGCAAATCATGCTAGTGCGCTGATTGTCGACCTTGTGAGGAAAGGTGACCCTACTGCTAGTTTTAATGTTAGGGACATCAGGTCCTTCTCCAGCAGTTTGGCTTGGCTGAGGGGAGCCTCATTTGAGACCCTCATGTCCTCGTGCCATTGGGCCTCGACAAGGTCGTTCGTTCACACTTACTTCAACAGCGACATTCAAGAAGATGCAAGATTGAATGCCTTGAATGTAGTCCCAGTGGGACCTTAATGGATGATACTCCCCAGCCCATATTTTGCTACTAGCCATCACCATTTAGGTGAGTTTATTGCCAAAGATCACTAGCTATCCCACCCAATAAACTGTTCAGTTTTATTCATCGGGGATGTTGGGTACTGGGCTCTTTTTTGGCCAAATAAGCAGAGGAAATGGCACTCGTAGTGCCTAAAGCTAATGAGAGATTATTACATAATCTAGATTAGCTCTGGTGCACGTAGAGTGCCATTATCCGATCCCTAAAGTCTAAATTTTGAATTCATGGTATGTTATTTAGCCTTTATTTTCCCGAAGCATGAGGACCTCCGGTTCATTAGGGTTAATCCATAGCAAGAATGATTGGTTTTCTCCCGGTTGAGCTGGGGTGAAAACCTAGGGGGCGTGACCTTTGGTGGTGTGGTTTTCTCCCAACAGGTGGCGTGGGAGCTTGGTAGCAGACGGTTGCCATTTGACTGTTTTCTACTATTTTTACAGATAAGTTATGATGATCATTTATGAATATTTAGTATTGGAGTGAGTGTGCATTAAAATGTATAACTTGCTGGATTAGCTTTGATGTGCCAAAGAGTCATGGGGTTCCCTAACCATGTCGCCCCATGTGAACATTCCCCACTCTTCTCCTTAAAATGCCTTGGAAGGCTTTGTGAATGCACAATCCTACTCTTACTCTTCAAGTTGGGGAAGAGTGTCTGACCCGGCGGCAGGCAACCGCATGCACTGAATGTGTAGAAGGGTGCAACAAGCATAGCCTTATGGCTTAGTTGCGAGGATACCTAGTTAGTCCAAGGTAGCGACTGTCATAACGACTGCTGAGCTCACATGTGTGACATTCCAGCGGCTAGTCTAAAAGCCACATAACGTACTTAGATATAAAGTAAGACTGTTATTACAGCAAGCAAGCACACAATTGCATTGATTAACCATATAAAGTCGCAGGTATCACTCTTTATAAGCTAAACCCTCTGACTGCGGGTCGCGTCATATGAAGATATAAACAACGCTGTGGTACGCTGCGGGTCGCGTCATATGAAGATTTGGACTTTCAAGGCCATCAAGGATCAGTTGCCGTGGTCTAGTGGCGAGGAAACGTTTCAGTGTAACATAGGGAGGTAGAACAAGTACCATACAGTAGAATATTGCGCTGTACTATTATTACACACACACACACACACACACACAGACACAGGTTTCGGATGAATTTCGTCAGTCTGGGCCAGTTTATAGGGGAGAGTGCACGTGTGCCCACAGTCTCCGAGAGTGACTTACTGTACATTGATGCTTTGCTCATGATAGTTACCGACTATACGATGTATGTTAGACCTATTTTAATCATTTCATTACCTGTACATGATTATTAGGGTGAATTCAATTTTGATGAAATATGCCCGTGTGTGGGGGGATTTATATATAAACATGCCCGCAGTCAGAGGGTTAATGTGTGACAGATAGAGAACTCTGTTAAGCAGAGGAAATGGCACTCTACGTGCACCAGAGCTAATCTAGATTATGTAATAATCTCTCATTATTAACGGCTCTGGAAGGAATGAGGGCCTATTAGATTTAGGCCACAATCTTGGTTTTAGACCTTTAGGTCTTTAGTTTAACTTTCATTCTTTTAAATGCATTTTAGTATATCCAGTTAACGACATTATTACTGATATGCTTTTATTTTGCCATTTGACAAGAAAGCTTTAATGTTTAAGACTTACTTATTCTTCTGGACAATAATAAGGAACCCTTCCTTATTATTTCCTCCTAGCGGCTGGAAGAATTTTTTCCCCATCTGGGGTGGTGTTGTTCACCTTAGGCTGTCGCTACATCCATGGGGGTAGGGCAGAGTTTTGGAGAATCTGTCGGTGTATACATTTTTATTCAATTCTTCTTATATAGTTTTCCCTATATTGTTAGTCAGAGGCTGATATAGACCGGTCTGTCGCTACATCCATGGGAGTAGGATATAGGAGTGATCATAGTCATTCACCCTGGGCGTTTAATAGTCTCTTTTAACCTAGTTTTTGCGGTCTGTCAGTGTCTACATTATTATTCAATTCTTCTTACATGGGTTTTACCTGTTTTATTAGTCAGGGGCTGACTTAGACCGGTCACTCCTGTGTTAATTTCATGTTTATGTATACTAGGCAGTTAATGCTTTTCCCTCAAAGTTTTTATGGTGCCAAGTCTAATTGAGGGGATCCTAGTTCATTGTATTAATTTTTTCAAGTGATAAGAGAACTATAAAGGGGGCTTGTCCAGGTCATTTCCTAAATCTCATGATTTACATAATAAGTGTGTCCACAGCTTTCTTTAGTTCAATGTCCTTTTTTTATACGCGTTCACGAGCCTCTTGGGGGTCCGCTAAGGTATTTGCCAGATATTACCTTGCTAGGGCATCCAGGGGTGAGGGGGGGGGGG
>SKFP01000198.1:0-11074 GCA_005815305.1 Pandalus platyceros | reverse complement strand
TTACCCAGGTCGAGTTATCATCCACTCTGCTCATCTCTGGGGCTGGTTGGCCGATTTCCTCCGTTCCCCACGTATGGTTTCCTTGGTATGCGTCTTCTTCTCTGCTCCTCCCGTTCGCGCCACCAACTTCTTCTGCGCTCCCCACTCGTTCCACGGATGTTGCGTACCCACTGGCGTCAGCCGACTCGTCACTCGTGCCGTCAACTGGGCCCGCGGATGTTTGGCTGCTTTTACTGGTGTCCTGGTTGGTTTGTTGTAGCTGGTATGTTTGGGGGAAATTGGGATCATCCTCTGGGCTTCTCACAATCCAATAATATTTATGAATCCCATTTTTATATCTTCATTTTTCCCTTTACTTACCTCAATTTTCTCTTCCTTTTTCCGTGTTTCTTCATTCCCTCTTTCTTTTCCCCTTTCTATGTTTCTTTTTACCTCCTGTATCTTATCTTCCTTTTTCTCCAATGTTCCTGTCCTTTTTCTTTTCAGCTTTTTGTCCCATCTGTGTCTTTACTATTTCCGTTCATTTCATTTACCGTTTCCACCACTACCTCCTTTATTTTTTCGTTAGCCACTCTTCATTTTTTCCCCTCTCACTCTTCTTTTTTTTCCTCTTTTTTCTCTGTTTCCCTTGTTTCTTTTTCCTTTATCATCTCTTGTTCCTCTCTCTGTCTCTTTTTGCTTTCCATCCTTTTTTTCTTCCTTTTTCCATTTCTCTCTTCTCTCTATTGTCATCTCTAAAAATTCTATTATATTTCTATATATCTTGTGGTACCCATGTTCAGTCGGGTGTATTCCATCCTTTCCCACGTCCCTGTTTTTAACCACCTTTTCCATGGGTATAAAAGATACCCCTTCCATGTGTCTTGGTTTTTCTCTCTTTCTTTTTCTGCCCTCAGTCCATCTTTGTGTTTCTCTTTCTAGTAGTTCCTCAGTTATCCTTCTCTCTGTTTCAAAATATTTATTTTCCCTCGGTCTTCTTGTGATTCCCACCGTTACATTACTGTTTCTTCTCCATACCTCCTCCTGTATCCCTCTTCTAATTTTTGTCCACGTACTCTCGGCCTCCTCTTTTTCTAGGTTATTTCCCTCTCCCTGAATAATCACTATCCCTCCCTCTTCTCTTAATTCTATGCTTTCTACTGCTTCCATTATTTCCCTTATCTTTCCCCCCGATATGTATGTCACGCTACTACTAATTGTCCCCTTACTACCTTCTTTATATCTTAGAGCGTTTTTCATTCCCCTCATCATGCTATCCCCAACCACCATTACTTTTGTTTTTCCAACTTTTTTACCCTTATCTTCCATTTGTTTCTTCTCACTGTTTTCCTTTAGTGTTCTTTTACCCATTTGTGGGTTCCCAGTCGTTTTTGTTCTTCCTGTATCTTGTCACTTTCTTTCATAATTTCTCTCAATACCTCGTCCCCTTTATCTATATTTCTTTGCTCTTTTTCTCTTTCTTTTCCTATTGTTTCTTCGCTTTCCTTTTTTTTTTGTTCCTCCTGTCTCCGTTCCCTCTTCTATTTCCATTCTCCCCCCTTATTTCCATCTCTATTATTCCTCTCTGTTCTTTGTGGGCTCACTCCCATTCTATTACTCTGCTCATTTTTCTGTTCTTCCTCTATAATTTATATCCATTTCCCAGTGGCGTAGCTGGACTTTTTTCCAGGGGGGGGGGCAAAGACTTTGAAAAGCCTAAAATGGCTCCGTTCCATGAAGTCAGAGAATACAGTGTTACATCGCTGGGCAGCGTATCTCGAGGAATTTAATTTCACTGTGATACACTGGCTCGGCAAAATGCAAGCTCACGTAGACGCACTATCCCACCTCCCACTGGAGAACGCTGAGCAACAAGAAGAACCAGCCAAAATAGCTAACCTAGAGAAGCTTCACGTGATGACTGAAGAATCCAGGAAGATTCTACGAGACCTACACGGACAAGCTCACCTCGGACACCAAAACACGCTGACTGTGTTATGACAGCGGTTCCAGTGTCCGGGAGACAGCAGACTGTGTCGCGAGATAGTACAACAGTATCATGGATGCCAGGTTGGGAATGATTATGGGCCACGCAAGTTACCAGGGGGGACACTAGACACTCCATACACCTGGCACACCCTTGCCATAGACGTGATGGGGCCGTTTGCAGCCAATGGTGGAGACCGGTTTGTCGTCTCCATCATTGATTGCTTTAGCAAGTTTATAATATTGACTGCAATAAGCAACTACACAGCAGATGTAGTTGTGAGAAGTTTGTATGAGCGTGTTATATGTTATTTTAGCGTACCAGAGAGAGTGTTAAGTGATAATGGGCCTGAGTTTGGGAGTAATTTATGGGGTAGTTTAAGTATTTTACTAGATTATAAGTTGGTGCATAGTTCGCCGTATCATCCGCAAGGTAACTCTGTTGTAGAGCGGATGCACCGTATTTGTAATAATTTGTTAAGAGCTGCCATCCAAGAGAAACTAGACAAGAGATGGCCCTCCCTGCTGCCTTCGGTCATGTTGACCCTGAGTTCGATGCCCCATCAGCCACATGGGTATTCTGCAGCGGAAGTATTAATGGGGAGAACTTTAACGTTGCCAGCTGAAGTAGCATACCCCACCCCCTCATGGAAGTAAACCTTGAGAAGTATGTTATTTTAGGGTACCAGAGAGAGTGTTAAGTGATAATGGGCCTGAGTTTGGGAGTACTGCGGTCAACTGCGGTGTGCGCTGTAGGGGAGCGAGGTCAGAAGAAGGGTTTGAAATAGGAAAGTCGGGGATATAAGTAGTAGACGTCATGGGAGGAAGAAAAGATAGTGGCATTTACCACTTAAGATTGATAGATAATAATAATCATATTAAAATTGATAAGCATAAGTATAAAATTTAATGATATAGGTTCGAAGTCCCGGGATGCAAGGCCCAAATGTACAGGTGGTGAAAAGGCAGTAACTCATTTTAGAAAAATAGAAAAATTGACAAAGTAGATAAATAGACAAAATAGATAAATAGATAATGGTGCGCACATCTCCACGTAAGACAGTCACGAATGCCCAGCGACTTTAACTCTTGATATAGCACTCTACACAGTTTATATTTGCTTTGATATTGAAATATATCAAGAAGAGAAGTATAGATAGAGGATTTTAGAATAAAGATAAGATGTCTTCATAGTCGAAGCAGAGAGTGGAAAAGATGAAACGAATGAGGTTAAGAGAAAGAATGCAAAAATAAGCATTTTGGTATAGAAAGAAGAGTTTAAAAAGATAGAGTGGAAGGTCTTCCAGTTCTTCACCAAGGGAATAAACCCTTGTTTTAGCTTCTTCCACTCTATTGAAGTATAGTATGAGACTAAAAGAAATAGATAAGAGTTAACCTCCCGCTGTGCTCAAAAGGACTTGTGACCAAGGATGAGGTCGGAGCTGACGGAAATGAATCAATGAAACAGCCCCGGTCATTCCCCGACTGCCACAAGCCTCTATCTTGCGCCTGCTCTTATCTATTGAAAGACCTTAACGATATAACATACAAAACAAAATTTAAATGAACAAAAATAACGAATTATTGGGTGCGGGAAGCACGACGCGACTCGTGACATTTCTGCCACAAGTTGTGGGACTTCCCACGTGAGGGTAAACAATAAAAGAAATGTTAAAAGACCATGATCATTTTATGTATGTGCTCAAAAGTTGCTTATACCGAGTGGGAAAATGCAGAGAAAAACCTGTCTCGTCTTATCAGTTGGAGAATGTTAAGTAAGTGAGTTAAATTATATGAGAAAGTGATAGAAAGTTTATTATTTTATGTGGGATTTCTGCCACAATTTGTGGTAAATTTCCCACAGATTTAGACTGATGGAATGATGATTGTGACTAAGATTACGTTAAGTTATACTAAAAAGAAAGTTTACGTTAAGTTATACTAAGCAAAAACAGGTATAGGTATGGGAAATTCCTCCATATCCAGGGGAAGATTATAAATTACAGGTTCTCCGTCTGGACGAAACAAATTATCCTTTACATATTGGCATATTGGAATTTTGGGAGGTAAGATAGGATCTTCGGTCAAATCAAAATCTAACGCTAATTTCATATACGGAACTTCCTCAAGCCCTGGAGCAGGGATGTATATATTTTGCATTTTATATAAAAATTTACGAGTTAATTTAGCAAGACGGACATTCATAGGATCTATGCGAGCTTCAGCGTGTAGAGTTTCGCTTCTGGTTCTTTGACGAAGATTTACGTTAAAAATAAATCGAAGTGCTTTGTTTTGAATTCTTTGAAGTTTAAGTTTTTGAGTTGGAGTGGTTGAATTTAAAATTGAGCAAGGGTATTCGATCAGTGATCTAATTAATGCAAAGTAAAGATATTTTTTAATTTTTACAGGAGCACTCTGGAAACGATAAAGCTTACTTAGATATGCCTTAGCCTTGGCGACCAGTCCCATAACATGCCTCGCGTGAGATAGATTATGTGATAATGTAAATCCCAGAATTTTAATTTGATGTTGAATGTTGAGATTATGACCTTGTACTCTTATCCCTCCCATGTCTTGAATAGTAAATTTATTTACACCAATGCAACCCACAAAGCTTTTGTCCCATGACGTTAAAATTAACCAGTTATTCTCCCACTCGAGAATATGAAGAAGTTCACGTTCGAGTTTCATAATGGCGCTTTGAGTTTTATTATGTCCAGCAGTATCAGAACGCACGACGTGTATAACATCATCCGCGAATTGAACAGCAAGGGTATCATTATATATTGTATTAGGTAAGTCATGAGTATATATCAAAAATAAAATTGGTCCGAGGCAGCTGCCTTGAGGTACACCTGAAAGAGGGACAAATGGAGGGCCCAACTCGGAATCAAACCCAGGAAAAATCACTCTATTAAAGACATAATTATATAGGAATGCAGTGAAGTGAAGGTTAAGGTGAAGATGGTTATAGACTTTGAATAGTACTCCTTGTAACCACACAGTGTCGAAACACTTACGTATGTCTCTCGTAGCTACAAGGATTACTTTGTTTTGTGATTTACTTTCTTTAATTGATTCGAAAACTGAGTGAATTGATTGTTGAGTTGATCTACCAGGTCTGAAACCAAATTGGTGTGAAGGGAGGAAATTATTATGTTCTAAAACTAGTAGTAATCTATTCATTATTATTTTTTCAAAGACTTTAGCTAACACTTCAAGCAGTGAGATAGGGCGATAGTTGAGGGGATCAGTAGGAGTCTTACCCTGCTTCGGAGCAAATATCATTTTTGATTTTTTAAATAGCAATGGCAAGTATTTAGAGGCTATTATTGCGTTAAATAAACGGTTGATAAAGTTGAAGTAATTGGGAGGAAGATTTTGAAATGGCACAATTCGGATACCGCTAAACCCAGGAGCTTTGTTGTTTGGGAGTAATTTATGGGGTAGTTTAAGGGTAGCGGCGGGGTGTAAAAACGATAACTCTTTAATTTTTTGGTTCTCGAATGTTTAGGGTTCCTAAGATAGGGAACGTTGTCAGGCGTAAAATTCAAGTGAAAATATCAACTCTAAATACTAAAAAAATGACATTTTCCCAAGAGACTTGTACGCGATTGATGCATTTTTTCACTTACAACTTTTATATTTGAGATTTTTGTTATTCTGGTTTTTTTTTTGCTCACATGTACGATCTGTTTCCTCAAGTTAATTAGAAAACGCATGGCATCGAGCATTCTCAGTGATAACCCAGACAGCTTACGCAAGAGTGCGGTAACTTCCTCCAGCGGAAGGTTGGGTAAACAAATGTTTAACGGCTGATATCTCAGAACTGTCATAAACTATGTTTGTGGGTATTGAAAGTCTATTAGCTCCCTTATTTATTGACGGATTTTCAAAATTCAAATTGCATATGATTCCTCTATAAATTTAGAAGAAAAGTTTGCATATGAGTACATTTGGAAATTTTTCATGTTTTTTTTTTTTCCTTCTAAATCTTAAAAAAAAACGCAAAACAAAAATTTACCAGCAAACTTCTGTTTTATATATGTTAACCTTTATAATGATCTTTGAAAACTTAAAATTGGTCAAAAAATAAAAGATAAGATAGATTTTGAATAAAATTCTTTTTTTCTTTTTTTTTAATAAAATATTCACTAAAAAAAAAATGTATTAATCAAATCGAGTGAAACTTTCTGAGTAAGCATATTTAATATATCTACACATTCTGTGAAAATTTGGTTAACATAAAACCAAGAATAAAGAAAAGGGTCGCCGCTCCCCTTAAGTATTTTACTAGATTATAAGTTGGTGCATAGTTCACCGTATTATCCGTAAGGTAACTCTGTTGTAGAGCGGATGCACCGTACGTGTAATAAATTTGTTAAGAGCTGCCATCCAAGAGAAACCAGACAAGAGATGGCCCTCCCTGCTGCCTTCGGTCATGTTGACCCTGAATTCGATGCCCCATCAGCCACATGGGTATTCTGCAGCGGAAGTATTAATGGGGAGAACTTTAACGTTGCCAGTTGAAGTAGCATACCCCACCCCCCTCATGGAAGTAAACCTTGAGAAGTATGTCGCGGAACTGCAGCAGGACTTCCAACGGACACGTGAACAGATTCCTGTCCGCCACGACAAACCTAGTTTACCAGAACAAAACCCCTTCAAAGTGGGAGAACAAGTCCTCATCGCCTCCACTCCTATAGAAAGGTCTCATAAGCTATCACACAAATGGACCGGACCCTACACCATGGTCAAACTCATTGGAGGGCACCAGATTGAGTACAAGAGAGGGAACGCGAAACGGATGTCCCACATCAATCTCGTGAAAAAGTATTACGGGAAAGGGCCCCCTACCGAAGAGATAATAAGAGGTCGAAGCAACCTCTTGGGTGAGCTTACCATCGCTTTTGGTCGTGCTCTGTCGCCATCGCCGCCGCCACCGCCACCAGCTGTGATTACGACACCCACTTCTCCTGAACCAACCAAAGTTCAGCAGCCACCTTCTTCGTCACCCTCGCCCCGAGACACCCCATCTCCTTCGCTTACAAGCGACACAGATGCGTCACCCAACCCACCGCAGGACGAGGCACCACAAGAAGCCACGACCTCACCAAGAATCAGTGACCCCGAGCCACCGGAAGCCACAGCCTCACCGAGTATCAGTGACCCCGAGCCACCGGAAACTGCAGCCTCACCAAGTATCAGTGAAACAGAGGCAACACCGAGCCAGCATACTACTGTTTTCCCTATGACTCCCACCGGATCGCACACCTCCATGCAACCCGGCACCGGATACAGACGTGCTTCTATGCACACGGGAAGACCTTACCCCATGCGTCCTCCCCCACGAGCTGGACAACCGGAAGCAGCTGTCAGAGCAGAGCTACCGGAAGCGACTGTCACCCTGCAGTCTCCTTGGCCAAATAAAAGGATGTAACACTGACTCAGGAGGCATCAGTTTCAGCCCTGACACGGAACCCTATGTGACCCGCTCCTGCCGTACCAGTATTCCATGCCGTATCTTCGACCCATCTGCTAAAAAGATGACTCAAGCTGCCCCTTCATAGTCTACCTCCATCCGGAAGGTACATGTGTGGACTACCACAACAGGATGGGTGAATTGTTCTAAAGCACCCGGACGTCTCTCCAGAATGCTCTTGGACCAGCAACGCCATGCAGGACCCATGCTCGTCCAAGTCAGGCACCAGCAACCCAGCAGCATCCAGCTAGGAAGGATCCTGGCTGCCCACTACACCGAGGAATCTCTGCATCCAGATCCACAGGAGATGTCTCTCACGTTTGGGCCCCGAGGACAGGGCATTTCACGGGGGGATGCAGTAAGAAGCACAGAAGCTGCTTATCCCCCCCCCCTCTTCGTCCAGTACCCAGCTATCACACGAATGGATTCATGCGTCCTCGGCCACTCCCACCAGTGAACCGAGTGAGCCAACGATGAGATACTCCGCCAGCCACGCCAATCACTCGAACGCACCGAGCACCCGTGCCATAGACGCCCCATGGAACACGAGCCGGCTCACGACCTCTTGCCTCGTCTGCATGCCTCGAGTGGGCGGAGCCTCACGGGTCAAGTTGCCAGCCACAAGGTGTACGCCTGGCCGATATTCCTCTTCCAGGTGAGGAACTGGAAGAGGAATACTTCCATGATGCCATGGAAACCATCTGCCCTCTACTTCCGATGCATCCAGGATACATTCTACCAAGCACCAGAGAAATTCAGCAAGCAACAGGAATACACCTCAAGCAGTACGACGCCTCACCAGCCATTGCCCGGGTGAGGAGAGTTGTATATAAGGCCAGGGAAATTGATGAGATACAGAGACCTCCAGACGCTTGTTTGGATTCCCCTGGCCAAGGACACCTGTTCAACGCCCCATCTCCTCTTTGGAGAAGATCCTTTCCAGCTCCCATTGCTGATCAGTCTCACTATTTGTCTACTAATGCTAAAACTCTTGAAGCTATAAGATGCTTTAGTCATGAATTGTTGCATCCAATTAGACTCTCACCAATTAAGGATAAACGTTGAGAAATACTGGGAATAAGTGAGTGGTGTGCTGCCACATTGATTTGATACTGTAAGAGGTAATATTGAGATTAAGTGTTAAAACCTTGTGTGGAATTTATGCTTTGTATTGTGTGGAATTGATATTCTGTAAAGGATAAAGAATCAAGTATATGTTGCTGTAAATATTTATATGATAACTCTTGTTGTAAAAACCTAAAACCAAGTAAATGTATATAAACTGATCCATTCTGCTCCTTATCCTCTCTAGAAAATACCCTCTATACTAAATGCACTGAAGGGATAAGTCCACTTCCCTTCAGACTCCAACATCATTGGAGATACTCCTAAAGGTTATTGAGTAAAACAAGACTGGGTATCTGGGTTTCATATACCAGTTCTTGTTTTTAAATACAGATTGCGATCTCTTGCACTTTGACCAGCCGGATACTCGGTTTCCGTGATTGTGCAACCGTATCGTCTCTAAGCAGTAAATGTGGCAGGTCTAGTTCAATATGGACGCTTGATCTCACTGAGTCATCTATATGAAATAAATATAGACTAAATACGGAGTAATCCAAGTGAAGGCAGTGACTGCAGTTTCCAACACAGATCGGACTTTCACTCGTCTTCATAGTCATGACAGTAGCGTCACAGGAGACCGTAGTGTCTCACCCTTCCCGACAGGATGCGTCACAAGTTCATCGTGGAAGTAAAGTAGAATATATATTGGGCATTGATAAGATAATAATATGAGTATAAGTTACTCGTAAAGTTTCCAGTTCACTAATCAGCCTTCAGCATTGAGAGAGAGACGTCTAAAGTAATTACCACTGCAATTACTCACGTTAGCATTGCACAGACTACCACCTTGATAAAGTCTTCTCTGTGTAGCCCTTGACCTTTGACTTTGCTGTAACGAAGTGGATGAATAAGAACCACGATAGGGACCTTACTAACGGGGAGCCAGTCCCCATTCCTCTCCAGAGAATACATAGCTGTACATGTATTCCCCCTTATTTGTATATGATTGTACTATAAACATAGGATTAAGCTAATGCTGTATGTTTAAAAGCTAGATAAGTTGAAGCAATATAAGAGGGGAAGTCTGGGATAGAGAGAGTTGTTGCTATACTCTGTAGGATATAAGTAGGAATACTGTTGAAGTGAGAAGAGATATAGTTCATGTGCTGTAACTTGTGAGAAAATATCAGATAAGGTTATATAGAAGTTGAAGTAAAGGATAAGACATTCCTGAGATTGTGGTTGTGTTCAGTTGTAGTTAATGTGTATGAGTATATATATATATATGCAGAAATATATAGGAATTACTAGGGAAGGTATGCTGACCTGAAGATAGTATAAGTTAAGGTAACATTAAGATAGAGATATAAGAGTAACGCCAGTACGGAAAGAGATAAGGTGAATCTGTGCGGCCATTTACTTACGGGCATCAGAGTCACTCTCTCCCTACTCACATTCATCCAGTGGACCCTGCCCTGAGTTGTATTGTGTAGTGTTTTAAATACGACT
Organism: Pandalus platyceros; assembly: GCA_005815305.1. Taxonomy (NCBI): domain Eukaryota; kingdom Metazoa; phylum Arthropoda; class Malacostraca; order Decapoda; family Pandalidae; genus Pandalus; species Pandalus platyceros. Next base: position 1,053 of record SKFP01000198.1, on the reverse strand, counting down.
CAGTTAGGAGTCTAGACGAGAGAATCGCCACAGTTAGATTAATTCATGTGCACTGGCATTTTGGTATACAAGAGTTCGTGCGTCATCCACGAGCAGCTAGAGGATTTGCATTAGTCGGGACTTGCCTAAATGAGAAACGTTAATTGTCTTCTTTGTGCCATCTCCCCCCACTTAACCAAGAACCTGCTCCGTTTTTGATGATAAAGTAATTGCTTCCAGCCCGCTACCACGGATAGTGAGAAGCACTGCCACTGCCTATCCTCTGCCCTCTTCAACCTGCCCCCGAGTACTACGTCAGCGGACTGGCAAAACCTCGTCCTCTTTCATTTGTGGCAAGGCAGAGGACCCACGGCGGACAACAACCTTCTGCAGCTATGCCAATGAACACTCCGTTCGCCTCGTCCACCCATTGAACGTGGCGAGCGCATGGGCCACCCAGCGACAGAGGGACGCAGCCGACCTAGTCGATGACACGACCTGACACCACCACTGCATCCTCGGAGTGGGCGAAGCCTACGAGGTCAGGCTGCCAGCCCCGCGACCTGCAGCCTTACAATATTCCCCTGCCAGAGGACGACAGCGATGACGAGACATTTCACGATGCTGTTGATACCATAGGGGCAGTACTTCCAATGCATCCAGGATTGCAACATGCACCAACAAAGGATCTACAGAAGAAGACAGTGCAACCATACAACGCTGTTTCTGCCATACACCACGTCAAAACCATATATAAGGCGACGAAGCAGGGACCGAATCGAAGACCTCCAGGCTCATGTCTGGATTCCCCTGGCTTAGGACACATGTACAACGCCCCATCCTCTCTCCAGACTGGATCCCTGCTTCACCTTAAAGATCAGCTTTGCCTTACTTTGGAGAAGACCCTTGATACTATAAGAAGATACCACCAAGAATTTGAGAAGCCCAGAGGACGACCCTAATTTTCCTCAGGCTTATCATCAACAGCAGCAGGAGCAGGACGCCCGTGGAAGCCATCCAGCAGCCGTGGGCGCAGTTAACAACACAAGAACCGAGTTGGTCGGCGCGAGGGAC
>ML567486.1:15795-32767 GCA_005815305.1 Pandalus platyceros | reverse complement strand
CCCCCCCCCCCCCGGAAACGGAACTTCTGATGACCCAGACGGAATCCCAGGAACTTCCTGAAGGACTTCCGAATTGGGACGTGGAAATATGCGTCCTTGAGGTCTAGGGACACTGTCCAAACCCCCTTTGGAAGGATATCCCTGACCTGTTGTACTGTGGTCATTTTGAAGTGAGGGCAGATTATAAATTAGTTGAGGATCAAGAGGTCTAGGATTACTCGGCGTTTCCCGCTCTTTTCGGGAATGGAGAAGACTCTTCCTTGAAAGAAGATGAAGTTGGTCTCCTCGATAACGCCTGCTTCTAGGAGGGTAGCAGCGTACTCCTTTAAAAATGACGTAGGTGGCTGGTAAACAGGGGGAAGAGAGATGGTCTTCTCTTCCACCGCCAAGCTAGGCCATGACGGACCACCGCATAGGCCCAGCTGGACCTGCGCCATTGGGCTGCAAAGAATTGCAGCCGACCCCCGATCCGTCCCGTCTCAAACCTGAGACTTTGGGTGGGAAGCTGGATTGGACTCTGACCTATCCCTGCCCCTGTCCCTGCCGCATCCCCGATGTTTGAATGGGGCTAGCGGGGCAGCCGAAACTGGTGCCACTGACTGGGACTGGTTGTATTGAATAGGCTGCCTTTGGGGAGGGCGAGAGAAAGGAGCTCTACCACGACCTCTTCCCCTCTGTCTCTTGGCCCGAGACTGAGGCTGAGCGAACGGTGCTTTGCGCTTTTGTGGAGAGAGACCCAGGAGAGAAGGGAAGCCCAGGCACAACCTCTTGCTTTGGTCATCGAGCTCCGCCATGATACCAACCGCAAAGGCCTTGACTGAGAAAGGGTAAGACCTTATTAGGCGGGCTGCCCAGGGGTTGTCTTTCTCGCAAGGCCTGAGTATATCTTTGCGAAGGTTTAACTTCGCTCGGAAGTACTTGGACAGAATGAACTGGAGCATTGGGAGGAAGGACCTGGAAATTGCCTGAATGACCAGGTGAAACTCATCATCTACCCCCACTTGAAGGGATTTGAGCTGGGCCAGGAGAGAGAGAGAGAGCCTGCATCAAGAGAAATCTTGTCTCGAATTCGTTCTTGAGGGCGTAGTCGCCGGGAGTTCCAAATTCTTTCGAAATAAGCTGATTGGCGGCTGTGAACTTCTTACATTGAATAAAATCTATAAGGGATTCCTGCATTAGAGAGGAGTCGAAGATTGGAACAGCTAGGAAGGTAGGCGTAGCTTCCTCCCAAGCGAGCTTGTCCGACAGGACAAACGCTTCGAGTGACTCCGTCGCGAATTTGAAAAAAGGCAACATAAAAATGGCCAGATCCGGATCAACCACGAAGCAGTGGTTGTGGAGAGGCATTGGTAGTTTACACTGGCGAAGCATGTCCCCACAATTATTGGCAAACTCCCCAAAGGCCTGCCAGGCGCTGTGAACTGTCATGAGAGATCTTGAGAACCTTGTCGATTCCAGGAAAGGTGCCACCGAGAGGAGCAGGCGAAAATGAGGAGGTTTCTCGATCTTCCCCATATCGTCATACTTCCATTCATACATCCCTTTGGTGAAGACTGACGATCCCCATGTGATTGACGCATCCTCGCCGATGAGCATTCCTTGTTGGAATGGTATCCACTCCCTCAGGGAGGCCAGCTCTGGGTCTTCCGTCTGGACACTACTAGGTCCAGGCAAAGGAGGAAGAGGAGCAGCGGGGACAACCGGTGGAGTAGGTGGCTTATAGGCCAGAATGGGTATGAATCCCTGAGCCGGGTTGTAAATATTTGTAGGGAAGGGAGAGGGGGGCCCTGGCAAAGGCCGAGGGTCACTCTGTGTCTCTCCCCTTGGTGAGGGACGAGGACTGGGGACCCGACTCTTTGTCTTGGAACACTTCGCTGTTCCTTTCCGATCATTAGGCTCCTTTGGGGGGAGACGGGATGCGATATCCTGCAGAGCAGAAATAATTCTGCTCTCCAGGTTACCAACCTGTTCGAGGACTCCCACATTATTGTCAGATATTTTCTGTCCCATTTGTTCAAAACGGGCATTGATCTCTTGGGACGTCATCTGAGCCGAAGAAGAATCCTCTTCCTCATCAGCATTATCACCCTCGTATTCCCAAAGCTGATCATCCTGATGCGGTTGTGATGGGCCCCCCACTTCCCTGTCAAGATCTTCGGAATAGGATGTCTCTGACAGGCTATTTATTGGGAGGTCCGGACTAGCCTGTGTATCCAGGTCCTGGAGTGTCGCATTTTTGGGGGCAGCACTGGCTGTGGGGCCTGCTTGGCCGGTGGTAGGGCCTGAGGCTGTTAAGGCCCGCATATACTTTCTGTAGCTGAAACCCCAGGTCATAAGGGGGCTAAGATCATTTTCCTCAGCCTTGTCCAAGAATCCGCTAGAACCGGGGATGCGGCGTTTGGAATTTTTTGCAAAACCCCTATACCATTCATAAATGAAATTTGGCACATATCTGTCACTTGTGAAATAACGACAATGCCTTCACATCTTCATAAACTACCAAGGAAACACATTTTCAGGAGAGTTGACTCAAGTTCAATGATGAACCACTGAATACAAGTGATGTTTGGTCAGCTTGTGTAATCAACTACTTTATACACACAGACAATTATGTATATAATATTAATTGACAATAATTTTGCCTTCAGGGAGAATCGAACTCCCGGCCTCTGGTTTACCAGACCAGCGCTCTAGCCCCTGAGCTATGAAGGCTACAGGGAGAGTCCATCTGTCAAGGAGAGAAACGAGATTTTTGTTAAATCTGTTTGAGATACCCGCCATGGACATTCAATAAGAAAATTGTCTATTTAGCTTAGGGTTATAACTCGCCTTGAAGAAGATCAGTGAAGACCCGTCCCGGGAGAAAGTTCCGTAGAATCTGGTATGTCCGGCATATAGCAGGCACCGGTTGGTGGATGTGAAAATGTCCAGTATAGGGATTATATTCGAGCTGGAGATGACACACACACTGGAAGAGAGATAGATTGTCCGTAATCTGAACACTGTTCCAGTTTAGAGAACACTTAAAGTATTCCCCAGAGACATTATATATATAAGCATTAGTGTAATTCTTGTAAGAATGTAAGATTACTGAAGGCACAAAAGCCTGCAGTGATACAGGCTATACTTAGATTGAGTATCAGTAAGAGGTAGGCTAGTCCTATGAGTGTAAGAATTTTTAGATTACTGAGGGCACAAAAGCCTGCAGTGATACAGGCTATACTTAGATTGAGTATCAGTGAGAGGTAGGCTAGTCCTGTGAGTTTTTTCTCAGCATTACTGGCGGCCTGGAGGTCGCCAGTGGGGTAGGCTACCTTTAGAATGAATCCCTCTGCTAAGTAGGTAAGGCCTATGAATGAATCTAAGGATTACTGGCGGCTCTCTGGCCGCCGAGGGATAGGCTATACTTAAATTGAATCCCATACAGGATAGGAAGCACACAAGGTGGTTCCCCAGGGCTAGCCTGGATTACACTCAGAAGGAAGACCACACAAGATGGTCACCCAAGGCCGTAGCCTAGAAATTACACATTTATAGGAGGGAATCACATATAATGGTCCCCCCGGGGCCGTAGCCTAGGATGCTGGCACAGCAAGTGCACACTGGGCACTACAGCAAAGAGCTCATACTGGAGGCCACACACGATGGCCTCCCAGGGCCGTAGCCCAGAAATTGTTTTAGCAAACCACTCACAGTGCCCGAAAGCTTAAGGCTAGGCTTCTGCTATCCAGCAAGAAACCCGCGATAAGTGCTTAATGGGTAACCACACACGGCGGCTCCCCGAGGCCGTAGCCTATCATTTTTAAGAGCCCTCCGATCACTGGAGCATAGGCTAGGGTCCTGCACTCAGACGAGGACCAGCGATAAGCGCAGCCTAACAGGTATTTGTAAATAAACAGGCACTGTGAGTGATAAATAAGGGAAGCATAAAGCCTCCCGCCAGCGTCCCCCAGGGTGAAAGCCTGGCGAAGGTAAATCACTCTAAAAAACCCTAATAAGGGCAGACGAGTTCATAAAACCAAGCGCCAAGCCATGAGTAAGATAATGCACGAATGAAGGGCACTAAATCTTACCTGAAGCACGATGATTAAATGGTAAACATGAGCAAAACACTGGGGAGTAAAAGTCTGGACGTCTACTGAGTCCGGGAAAAGATGAAATATGGTGACTAACCGACTCAAAAGCAGCGTCACCCCTTGTGCACATGCGCACAAGGTCACGTGATACAGGCTATCATCGTGAGTAGGCGTTGAAAGTCTAATTTTGGTGTTGTTTCGTTAATATGACTAGTCCTCCTATTATACCCACCTTAGATTTTGCTGATTCTTAGGTCGTTTGGAGTAGCTCCTTGAGAGTTTTAGTATATGTTTCCATTATTAGTCTACTGTGACAGGGAAATATGGTTCATGCATGACAATCAAATGTTCCCTCTATTCCAAAAAGGATCTATTTCTAAAGGAAAACGATTTGCTATGTATTCAAGTTTTTCATTTTCTTTCTCTGTTTGCATCCTAACAGAGCGAGAGCTTTTTATTTTCTCAAAATTGGTATGGGTTATTGCTTTAAGTCTTTACTTAGAGTCAGGATATAATTTAGAACATATGCAAACTCTAACATCATGCTTATTGTCAGATGTACATGTTCTCTTCAAGCAAATTGATTCTTCAGCAATTTGTATTCAATACCATTGCCTGAAAAACAAAATTGTGTATCTAGCATTGTTCATTACCAAAGAATATACAAATTGTTACTTTGTTTCCACCTTTTAAAACAATCTTGCAGTACTCAACAGAAATGCTGAAGCTTGAGTATTTAGTTTAAAGTACCATAATATTTGAAGTTTCTAAGATAACTGCATAAAATCTGGAGGGTAGTTTTTCCATACATATAATTCTGTAAAAGAACAAACTGTTAGATTGGAATAATTCCTAAAATTATGTATATGAAGACAAAAGAAATTAAATCTTCGCTAAAACTTCCCGTAAATTTATTGCTACCACATCACTTTGGTCATCATTTTTATACTGTAGAAGGATGGCAGTGTGAATGAAACGTTGCAGATATGATATAAAGTAATGCATTCTATTAAAAAAAAAAGGAGACATCGTGGATAAAATTACACTATATTCAAAATTGATTTCACAATCAGGATTTTTAAAAACATTCTTATTTCACAAAAAATAGTACTTTTAAACAACGACGGTAATTTTCCATTGGCTGAAAAAACCACCTCCACCACTTTTGAGAGTGCTAACAAGTGGATTCGTATTTCCTAGGGTCATAATTAACATTTAAAATCAGTTAGCAATTTAGGCAAAGGGGGTTGGTCTAGCTGTGTTTCATTCAAACTCGTTCTTTTCCTCTTTGCTTTCTTACACAATCATAGCACTGTACATGGAGATAAACGTCGAAGTACAAAATGGACACATCACTTTTTCATTTTACAGTGTTTCACTTTAGCAGGATTTTTCTATCTAATTTCTCTAACAGAGTTTAATAGCCAAAGCAACTCTATTAATGTATTAATACATTAAATAACATATAATTATATAATTATTCACTCATATTTTCTTAATTCTTGAACATTTTGAATTTGAATATTTCAATGATAGATACTTGTATTAAATTTGTTATCATTTATTAATAATTCGAAGTAACTATTTATTTTGAATATATATTTTGATTTGGTAGTGAATCATATGTATAATTTGACTATATATTTTACCTTTCGATTATATCACGCAAGGATTGAATTTAGCAATATTTTTATGTTTTTTTCAGATTTTGTGATGAATTTTAACTGTTGCAGTGAAGTTCCTTCTTGCACCTTTATTCGTGGGATTATGGAATCTGATGCTCCTATTTTGGATATTTCATCTTCAGGTTTTCTCATTCAGGAGGTTACATAGGTACAGCTCTAGAGGGTTCATCTCCTGGTCAAGACATTGTAACATTTGGTGCTTATAAGGAAACCTTTTTTATATACTGTATTTACTAATTGGTAGTAAATAATCCTGATTCTTCTGACACCTCAGCCAGTGTTGATGAACAGAAAAAAACATGGACATGAACAACAATGATGAACCATTTTGGTTCGACATTGTTTTGAGATCGGATAGCAGAGGACGATCATTCTTCAATAATGTTGTAAGGAAGAACATTTTATCGTGCTTCTAGACCTACATTGAAGAAGATAAATTGACCTCAAGATTTGCAGTAACTGAGGCAATGGAAAGTAAACAAGAATTGAGTTTCTTAAAGCAATCAGGCTCAGCAAAAACTCAAGAAAAAGTAATTGGCTGCCTAAGAAACCTTAGGGACATGAAAAAAATCTTGAGTAATTTAAAAACTGTTTTGAATGTCATGGGACAGAAGAATAGAATTGTATTTTTATTTCAATAAGTGTAAAAGAAAAAAGTACATTTTTTACAACTGCTGTACAGTATTTTGAATTTCATAGTACTGTACACGGGAGTTTTCTTTTCAGGTTAATGTTTTTAAACTTTTGAATTTCATGATAAAATGGAGTAGTATCTTTATTTTTATTTGTGTACTGAAAATAAAATGTTAAAGTTCTGAAACTATTTTCAATATCATTGGAATTGGAGTTTTGCTTTTTAATTGTTTGATTAAAAAGAAACATTGATGCATTGAAACTATTCTGAATATTATGGTCAAATGGAATTGTATCTTTATTTTCATTTGTTTGCTTAAAAGAACTAGTTAATGTTTTGAAAATATTTTGAATATCATGGTAAAATGGAATTGTATTTTCACTTAATTGTTTAAAAACATTGTTTTAAATCCATGATCAATTATAATTATTATCATCATTAATCCTTTAATTCACAAAATCTCCAAATCATCCTATGTATTTCAGCAATCTCAATAGTTTTGGAATTCTTCTCTTAGAGTGTCATAGTGTGGATTAATAAACAACAATAGTGTATCATTAGATAAAAAATAACTGAAAAACTGTAAATGATATTTGTAATACAAATATGTTACAATTATGTATTAATATAAAGATTTACTAAATATAAAAGTGAATAAATTAAATCAATATTCGTATCATGGAAGCAAATTGAGTTGATTGTTATCTATTTATAAATATGGCTGTCACACATGACTAGATACGGAAATTAGCAAAATATGAAACTATTGATATATCTATTAGTGTGAATTGTGGTGGTCTCTATGGCACACTCGGATGTAGACCTACATCTCGCACTTTGAGTACAAGAAAATATGGCGTCTTAACTAGGACAAAATATACATAATCTCATACTTGGGCTTATAAGTTCATGATTCATTAACTGCTTTCAAAAAGGAAGGTGTTCTCTTGCCTTGTGACGTACACTATTTATCTGTCAATATTTAAGTTTGAGTCCTGTTTAACACTACCATCTTTCCTCAAGTACATTTCAAATGATTGCATATAACCTGTAGAGACCAATTTTTAAAGGTAAACCATAATTATTAGCTTTCATCAATAAACTGTTTTTCAAAATAGTTTCTGAGATATGATATAGGTTTTACCACAGATGGATAATACGTTCTTGTAATACACTCACCTTTAAGAGATTTCTTACATAAATGATCTAACAAAGGTCTGGACTATTACAGTCTATCATTGAAGAAGTGCAAGTATTGCAAAAACTCTTCAAAACGATTGCAGCGAATGAGAGAATTGAATGAAGATCTGTATTTCTTGAACAATATAACTGTTTCATGGAATACAAAAAGACTTTTGTTGAGAGAATAAAGCCTCCAAACATGACCTACAATTCACTATTGGACAAATTCAGCAAAACAATTTTTAGGAGTGTTGACGTTAGTTTTACTTGCTAAATTCGCAAGGAATGGGTTAGTAGTAAACAATGATTTCAGGATATCATACACAGTTTCAACAACCTTGACTGAGTCTGGATAACCTGGTATTCTTCCTTTTGGAAACTCTGTCAAGAAAAGGAACTGCCTAATGTCATTTTATTTTCTCATTCAGTTTTCTCCTTTTCCAACTCTTGATTCATTTTGAAACATCAGTCAAAGGATCACCAAATTATTTTTGTCATTTCTATTTTTTTATGAAGTTACACTTGGTGTTCAAAACTCCACGACTAAGTTAATTCATGTTGCCACAATCTTTGACATCAGATGTGTCTGAATCTTCTTCAGTAAGTAAATCTGTGGTTCACGTACGCACTGTATTCTGCTATATTTGTGAGCAGTTGGTTGGAATCCATAATTTCTAATTTTTTGGACACCCATAATTGTTACAGTAAGTTTGCCAGTTACAAGACCAAACAGGGAGTGAGGTTTGCTGACAAGAGGACCGTACTTTTGGGAATGACTGTACGGTGTAGTTCGTTGCGACTTCAGGGGCACGTGACCATTTTGTCAGCATTTTCTAATCTCTCCAAATTATTTAGTTCAGTAATCAGCATTCTGCTAAGCTCTTTGTCAATAACATTAGGAGACAAAATCCCCCAACAATATCTAAGTCCATTATTTAGCTTTAGGTTGAAGGTTACCTAGAATTTGGGGTAATTTATAACACTATCGAAAACATTTACTTTCTTGAATTATTCTTGGAGGCAAAACTTTTATATCAGTGGATCTTGAGGAAGATGACAAGTTTTGATTTCCTGTAGTGTTCTGTTAGTAAAGAATATCCCTCCTTTTCTTCTTCTTCTTCTTTATTACTGTGATTGTAGAATATCATTGATACCTTTTTTTGTATTAATAGAATGGGGCGTTTTGTCCAGTTTATATATCACAGCTCAGTCCTCTACTCTCAGCACGCAGAAGGAAGTGACGCTTGTTGAAGTGCATTCACATTCATTTCCCTTTTAGATATTACTTTTAATCCTGAGTTTATTACTTATATAATTTAGGTTTTGAGGAACAATGTTTTATTATTATTATTATTATTATTATTATTATTATTATTATTGCATTAATGAATCTTTTAAATTGTTTTGATAATTTTTCTTTATCACTTGGATACTTATTTTTTTGCTTTTAATGATCTTTTATAGATTACATGAACTAAGCTCTTTATTGATAAATTTATTTCTTAATATTTAATTTTATAACATACCTATACATTACTCTCTTATGAAGAAACTGTTTTCCTATAATGCATAAAGAGATTGTACCCTGGCTGCATAAACTTAATTGAACTGAATTGTTTTCAACCAGGGAACATTATTGAATAACATCCTTTGTAATGTGTGACACAGTATGGGGGATTCCCATGCACCCAACAGTGCTATTAATCAATCATTGCAAAGTAAATCCAAAACCCCATTCGAATAATGAATTAAATTACACCTCCGACCTATAGCTCTTTCCAATTAGACTGTGAGTAACGCAAAACCTTTATTCAATTTCCGATGATACCAAATGCATTGCATTGCAACGTTTCTCAAATTGACTTTGCAGATATTGCAACTAATTTTGTCTTGTAAGCTTTTGCTTCTAGGGTCATTGTGGAGTGGAGGAAATGGAATTTGCATCATAAATCGTCATCAAGCTTAGATTTTATTTTGTATTTTAGGGTTTATTATTATTGCATAGTTGTAAAAGAATCGATGTATTGTAATTCGTTGTATTATTCTCTATCAGAATCATTGACACCAACCAGTTGTTTTGCTTTCTTTTTGGACTGTATTCTGATTTGATTCGAAAGTGTCTTTTCTATTTATAAATACAATTATTTTATTCGCTTTTATTGGTTTTGTTTCTCTTTCTGGGTTTGGCGATGTTTCTTGTTTGTTTTGTTATTATTGGTATTATTATCATCATCGTCGTTATCATTCTTATTATCATTATTATTATTATTATTATCATTATTAGCAGTAGTAGTAGTCAATCAATCAATCTCTCTTTATTCCGTATGGCAAAACCAATACACATACAACAGAAATACACTTATCAAAAAGTGTACACAATTTCCACGGGAGTACTAACAATTGATTAAAATATATGAAATAAAAAAAATGACGCCTTACAGTACTGAAAGTGATCTAAAGCTTAAAAAGGTTCAAACTTTATGAGAATAAAATTATGTTATGAAAAATGAAATTAATATTATGATATATTTTTAAAAGTATACATATATATACACATACATATATATACACACACATACATACACATACAGACATATACAAACACATACATATACACATAAACATTCACACGTACAGTATATAATTATAAAATTGCTAAAACAAATCAGCAGAAGTATGAAGTAAAAATAACTACCGTATATAGATCGTAAAAATATAAGATAATAGACAAAAAAACATATTCTATATTTCTCTGACATATTTAGGTACAATGCATAAAAACAAGCATAAAACAACAATGCAAAAGGCGTGACAACAACCTATAAAAATATGTTTCAGGCTACTTAAACAGGAGGATTCAACCATTATAAAACAAACAAGGGCCTCTTCTTTACTCATGTTTTTGTACCCAACTAATTCGTGCAGTTAACACATCAACATCATTACGGGACAAGTCTACATCATATGCTTCATGATACATAGAACTCACATGCTGAACAAAGTGACCCCGTTTTAGAAAAGGTAAATTTAGCTTGATAATGCAATTATTTGATTTGTAAAGCCTTTTGTAATATTTACCTTGTAGAAGAGTAATATGATGTTTAAAAAGAGGCTCATTACAAATCTCAGCAGTTATATGGCTACTAGCATACCTTGGGGCCCCAACCATTCGTTTAATGCATTATTATAGGCTACATTAAAAGTTTTAAAAATACTTCTGCTGAAAGTGTCCTTATGGGTCCAGAGACAGAGACCATAAGTTGGCATGCAGTATGAATTAAACAAAATATAAAGGTTTCCAAGTTTACGTGAGAAAAATTTCTAAAAATAGAGTTTGTACAGTAGTAAAACTTATTCAATCTGAACTCAATATCTATGCAATCTTGCAGTGTGCTCTGTATAAAGTGGCCTAGATATTTAAAAGATTTCACGACTTCAAGGACATCTCCACCAACATTGACAGACGGTGGATCATTCGCAGATAATGATTTCCTAAAAAGTAAAAATTTTGTTTTGTTTTTATTCATTTGAAGCTTATGATCACTTATCATGTTACGAAGTTTAGTGTAGAGAGAATCCCTATCGTATTTCGAGCTTGCAATAAGAACTAAGTCATCAGCATACGCGAGAATATTGACTTTAGTAATCCCCAACATACACCCCTCTGTCATATTTGCAATGCTCTCAATCATATCATCAATAAAAAAAAACTTAAACAAAAAGGGCGAAAGGATACCACCTTGCCTTACTCCGTTCTCTATCTCTAAAACAGTACTGGATGATTCCTTCCATACGACCTTGGCAGACTGATTTCGCAAATAAAACATTAAAATATAAATTATGTCTGGGGCAATATTTTTATCAAGCAACTTATGTCCCAACAAAAAATGATCCACCTTATCAAAAGCTTTAGATAAATCTATGAATGTGGCAAAACCCGTTTTCTTACATTTTGAATATTCGTGAATAACCTCTTTCAGAACAAAGCAATTATCGGTTGTTGAAAGACAGCGACTAAAGCCAAACTGCCTCTGATTACAGAACACCTTCTCACTTAAAATATTCAGCATGTGCGTCTCAAAAATGTTTAAAAGACAAGAAGATTGCATTACCGGTCGATAGTTTAAAATCTCTGTAATATTCCCTTTCAAATCCTTAACTATTGGGTATATTAGACCCATAAGCAGACCATACGGCAGGTAACAATGAGTGAAACAAGCATTCAGGATGACAACAACAACATTTAAGAAGGCATGAGAAGCATTCTTAAGAAAAAGTGCAGGGAGCTTATCATGACCCATCCCAGAATTAAGAGATTTAATTAATTTTTTAAGAGTAATCAACAATATTTTAATGTACATTTTCCTGCTAGTTGCCCAATTTCTCTTGAATCTCGTGATGAATTCTTTTTCCTTATTCCCATCATATTGTTGTTGATTTAAAAGGAAGGACTTGGCAAATAAATCGGCAATTTTGGAATTCTGAGTTTCCCCATCAATAATATTTGTACTTTTGACGCAGCCTTTCTGCTTTCTAACATCTTTCCAAAATTTCCTATAGTCTTTATTCAAAAATTTCTCTGCTATAGACTGACACACTTCTTTGTGCTCATTTGATTTAGTCATATCCAGCGCCAACTTAAATTCTTTCCTACTACTTAGCATATTTTCATGATCAGTCGTATACAGCTCTATTTAAGGTTTGGGACTCCCTTCTCTGGAAGGACGCATAATGGAATGGTTACCATTATATACGAATCACCCTACCCAAGAAATCAAAGCAAAAGCTTTAACTCCTCAGGAAAGACTATCGTATAGCATATAGCTCGTGACAGGCCTCAGACTTACAGTCACCTGATCACAGAGATAAAGTCACATCCTTAAACATAAAGAAATCATACTTCAATTCGTCACAAACCCTCAGACAAATGAAGAAACAATCACAACAAATCATAACAACACTTACTAACTAAGCACCATCACCACTAACAACCCGGCCACGCCCCCTTTCCTGTCAGTCACACCTGCGCAACTGCCTGCGCCCCCGTCCTAACTACCTCAGATATAAATGGTTCGCCTTGTGTGTCGGCTGTTTGTTATTGTGCTCCTGTTGCAGGATCTTTTGGCAAGCTGTGTTGTGTTGTGTGGTTTGTTGCAAGGCGTTATTAGTGATTGTTGTGTGTGTTTCATTGTAAGTACTTTTTTGGTTTATTTTAGCTTTTTTCTAGCCATTTTTAGCCTACTTTTCATGTTGATTCGTTTTCGGATCTTGGATAGGACTTCACCTTTTTACCCTTGCTCAATGCGGTATTGTCTGGCTTTTGGTGTTAATTGTTAATGTTGCTCACGCTTGTGGTTGCGTTGGGTTTGAGTTTTGCTATGGTTTGAGGTTTTGTGGACTCGTGAAGTTCACAAAGCACAAGTTTAAAGTCGGGGGAGAACAGTGCTGAGTCATTGCCCGATTATCACCATGCCTAGGGAGAATATGATACGTGATGTGGGGTGGATGCCCTGTACATATTACTGCCCCTTGCCGTTTGAGCTTGTGTGTCTAAAGTTTGTTGTTAGGTGTGATGTCGGTAGGCCTGGCTATATGTTTAGCGGCGCTTTATTTTTTGGAGTGTGTTAGGTTAGTTCTTAGGCTGTATTTTAATTTGTGTGTTTCTATTGTTTTAGATGGCTGATTCGACTTGTGCTACTGTGGGTTGTAGGACCAGATTTGCTTCTTGCTTTGGGCACGATTCTTGCCCTCGTCATGTCTTGTGCTTGTTCGGCTGTACCTATGACCCTTTCACTTGCATTCCTTGTTTGACGGAGCTGAGTAATTTGCAACTTGTCACTGACCGTCTTGAATGGGCTCGGAAAGTGTGTGAGTCGGCGTGGCTATGATTTGAAATTTTCAGAATTAGGGAAATTAGTATATAGAGGTGATATGGATGTTGTGAAAGGTATTGATTTCAATGATGCTAGATGGCGAATGATGCATGAGAGTATGATTGCTGGGGGTATGGGGGATGAGATTGCGGAATCGGTGTCCCCTGAGGACTCCGTTTCCTCGGTGCCATCCCGTGTACCTTCCAAGACTGTGTCGGAATTGGATGCGAGAATGGATGCTAAGCTGGTTGAGTTCGGGAAGGCGATTTCGGGCACCCTCTCAGGGTTTATGTCCGAGATGCGCACTTCGTTGCAGAGTGGTTCGGTTACGAGTGGTCTGAGTGTAGGTAGGGTAGCTAGGAGTGTGAGTCAGGTGGATGTTGGCGTGTCTGAGGGAACTGGGAAGGTTGCTTCCCTCCCAGTTCAGTCTGTTGAGCAGGTGAAAGTGAATGTTTCTGTTGCTGGTGGTGTTGAGTTAGGGGGGGGGGTACTTCTCCTTCTGCTGGGATGGGTGCTGTTGCAAAGGGGGAGGTTCATGATGGGGGTTTGTCCGCTTTAGGTGGTGTTCAGCAGGCTGTTGCGGAGGGGTCTGCTGATGCGGGGGTTTTGTTT
This sequence comes from Pandalus platyceros, assembly GCA_005815305.1. Classification (NCBI taxonomy): domain Eukaryota; kingdom Metazoa; phylum Arthropoda; class Malacostraca; order Decapoda; family Pandalidae; genus Pandalus; species Pandalus platyceros. Next base: position 18,705 of record ML567486.1, on the reverse strand, counting down.
GGTGTGGAGGATCTGACGGGTTCTCTTGCTTCCTCTCCTGCTAGTTTGCCTTTGGGTTCGGGGGGCAAGGGTGCTCGGGGCAGTGAGAGTTCTCTGGGTTCTGTTCGCTCTGTGCCTTTGGTGGGTCGGTCTTTGATTCCTTTGCCTCGTATTTCAGGGGATGAGTCTCGGAAGGGTTTGAGTATGCCTTCAGGGTCGGGGCCTAAGCGCATTCCTATCAGGTTGTCTCCCTGTAGGTCGCCTGGGTCTGCGAAGAGGTTGTCTCCTTCGTCTCTTGCGTCTGGGCGGGTGCCTCCAGGTTCGGTTAGTGTTCGTCCTTTGGAGGTTCGGGTCGCGCCTGGGCGTCTGGTTGACGAGGTTATTTCGGTGGAGGAGGGGGCTGAGCTGGCTTTGGCTATTGAGGAGTCTGCTTTTGAGGCGGCTGTCATCCCTCAGGCTGTGTGGTTGCATCGGCAGCGTGATTGGGATGATGAGATGGCTAGGGAGAAGGTCCGTGCTAGTAGGGCGGAGGGGATGGTCAATGAGCTTTTGGGGAGGTTGGAGAGGCTTGAGTTGCTGCAGTCTTCTCGGCCTCAGTATTCGGGTGATGGGTTTCGTGATGGTGGTTCTTGGTTGGCTTCTAGTCAGCTTCCTTTGGGTGTGGGTGCTTCTTCTTCTGGTTGGTGTCGTGGTGATGGGTTGGCTGCTTCGGTGAGGCGGTTGTCTTTGGGTGGTGGTGGTGGTAGTCAGGTGAGGGGGCAGGTACGTGGAGTTCCTTCCTTGGTTTCGGTGGAGGTTCGGAGTTCTGATGGCAAGGTTCGTCTGAGTGATGAGGTGGGTGCCGAGGTGTCTCGGGTTGCCGGGGTCGCTGACGTGGGGTCTGCTGGTTTGGGTGATCAGGGGTTCTTGAGGCTGCCTTCTGGTGGTGATCAGCAGGTCAAGGAGTCTTCCTTGAGTGGTGATCAGGGTCTTCTGGGGTCTCCTGTTCTGGGTGCTCTTGGTGCCGAGGTGGCGCCTGGTGTTGGTGATCAGGGTGGCAGGGTGGCGCCTGATCTTGGGGTTCGTGGTGACGAGGTGTCTCCTTCCCTGGGTGGTGGCGGTTTAGGTGGTGTCTTGGGTGATGATGGTGACGGCATTCGTGTTCGGGGGGTGGAGGTTCCGGGTTCCTTGGGGGTTGGGGACTTGGATTCTGGTGATGTGGGTGCTGAGGTGTCTAGGGTGGAGGTGTCTGGTGAGGTTGCTTTAGGTGGGGGTTCAGGGTTTTTGGGTGGTTTCCACTTGGGTTCGGGGAACATGGGGTCTTGTGGTGGTGGTGGTGCTTCTCCTTCTTTGGATTTGTTGAAGGTTTCGGGCGGTGGTGGTGGTCCTTCTTTGGTGGAGGTGGGGTCTCTGCCTTTGAGTTCTGAGGTGGGGGTTTCTTCAGGGTTGGTTCCTGGGGTGCCTGTTCCTGCTTCTCGGGCTTTGTCCGGTGCTGGCTCTGGTGGGGATTCTTCGGTGACGGATGTTAGGAGGGATCGTCGGAGGTTTTCAGTGCCGTCTGATTCTAGTAGGTTTTTGGTGCCGTCTGGGTCTAACGCACCTCAGTTGGGTCGGCCAGTCCTTTTTGATTCCTTGAATTCTTCTCAACTTCAGGGTCCTGGGTCTTCAGTCGTCAAGTTGGGGGATGGGGGGGGTGGGGGTGTTCGCTCTTGTTTGAGGGGGTCTGATTTGTATCGCTCTGGGGTTTCTTCGTCGTCGTCTTTGAGTGCTGGGGATCTGTTGAATTCGTTGTCCGGTCTGGACAAGCGCCGTTGTAAGTTGTCGGACTCTTCTGCTTTTCAGTTGAAGGTGTCCTTTGATGAGGCTATTTCGAAGCACTTTCCGGAAGAGGAAGAGATCTTCGATACTGCTAATGTGGACTGGGCTGGTCCCGTGTCGGGCTGGACTCGGTTGGTTTATCCATGGGAACCTTCCTTTGAGGGTGATGAGGTGATTGGTGTCCGGAATCTTGTGTCTTTTGAGACCTTAGGGGCTGATTACCTCCAGTATAAGGAGGAGGAGAACAGGTGGTTCTTCCGTGTGAAGTCGGTGTCCTCTTTGTTTGAAGGCACGGTGAAGAGGAGTAAGGCTTCCGACGCACGGCTCATCAAAGGTTTCTTTGCCTCTTTTCACGATAGGTTCACCTACATTGGCAAGGACATGAGGGAGTCATGGGCCAATAGGTCCTTGTCCGTGGCAGCTATCCAGGAGGTGCAGATGTCGGAAGGGCTTCACTTGAGCAATTCTGATTTGCTCAAGTTTTTCAGGCAGTATGCGCTGACAGGGTTGATGACCCTTCCGACAATTAGCCTTCCTTTTCTAGCTGTCATGGATGCTTTTGGTTGGGCTGATTTGTGCTTGTGTCTCCCGTGTCCCAAGTTTACGGCCAATGTAGGTGCCTCTTGTTTAGGAGTCGAGGCTAAGGCGATTGGGAAGCCTTCCTCTGTTCTTCTGGACGATGAATTTAGAGCCAGGCAGGTCTTGTGGGCGGTGGTGTCCTCAATGGTCCTGAGGCATGCGTCCATTGACGTGTTTTCGCTGGATGAGCAGCCCCCTTTCTATGTTGCTGCAGTCGCGGGGTTGACTCGGGGCTCGCTAATTTTTGACAAGTTTTTATTTTCCGAAGCCTTTACAGCCTTTTCCAAGGCCCGTGTGGCGTTGAGGAAAGGGGTGTTGGCGCCTGTTACTAGCCCTTGTGTGGCAGAGCTGGTCTCTTCTTACCCTTGGTCCAGGGGCCTGTTCCCCACTGCCACGATCGATAAGGTTCGAGATACCTTGGGCTTCTTGAACCAAAACTTTTTGAGTATCCTGAGGTGGCCTTCTGCGTCCGGAGTGCCGGCGTCTAAACGCAGAGGGAGTGTTGGTGCCTCAGGTGAAGGTAAGTGGTTCAAGGGGCAACGTGGCAGGGGGGGG
>ML567486.1:0-13472 GCA_005815305.1 Pandalus platyceros | reverse complement strand
GATCTTGTGTTGGAGCTGTTATGTTCCAACAGGTTCAATGTTAATGTTTCATTACCGGATTTAACCTTAAAAGCCATATTCTTGCTGGGCCTGGCGTTGGGTAGCCGAGTCAGTGAGCTGCATTCTGTGCTTCGGAGCCCTAAGTTCTTGCAGTTTTCTCGGAACCTGACGTCAGTGAGGATTCTGCCTAATCCTTCTTTCCTGGCGAAGAATGAGTCCCCTCTGTTTAGGAGGCGGCCTGTGGCGGTTAATGGACTTTTTAAGAGGGACAGGGTAAGGCATGCTCTGTGCCCAGTTGTTACTTTGCATACGTATCTGTTACGTACTAAGGGTTTTAAAGGGGATAAGATATTTTTTAATCCAATTTCTGGTATTCAGTGTGGCTGTGGACGCTTGAATTTTTATGTACGGAAGTTGGTGCGTGAATCTCAGCCGGGAGTTTATGCAAGGTTTCATGATTTGCGTAAGTTCTCGGCTGGGAATGCTTTTTGGAGTAACCTTACATTCAAAAGCATTAGATCTATGGGTTTCTGGCGGTCCAATGCCGTTTTGGCCAGTAGATATCTCAAGAATGCAACCCCTTCAGGGATTCCCTTTGTGGCCATGGGTGCAAGCTGTAGCAAGCACACAGACTAGCCTGCTGCCGTCCTGCAACAGGTTGGTCCTCCACCCAGTGGGGTTTTTTACTTTGTTAATACATGCGTCCTTCCAGAGAAGGGAGTCCCAAACCTTAAATAACAGGGTTTGAAGTATGAAAACTTCATATTTAAGGAGGGACTCCCTTCTCTGGAAGGAGCCCGCCGCGCCTTCCCCCTGTTGGTTCATCCGTTTTAGGCTCACTTTATATCTGAGGTAGTTAGGACGGGGGCGCAGGCAGTTGCGCAGGTGTGACTGACAGGAAAGGGGGCGTGGCCGGGTTGTTAGTGGTGATGGTGCTTAGTTAGTAAGTGTTGTTATGATTTGTTGTGATTGTTTCTTCATTTGTCTGAGGGTTTGTGACGAATTGAAGTATGATTTCTTTATGTTTAAGGAAGTGACTTTCTCTCTGTGATCAGGTGACTGTAAGTCTGAGGCCTGTCACGAGCTATATGCTATACGATAGTCTTTCCTGAGGAGTTAAAGCTTTTGCTTTGATTTCTTGGGTAGGGTGATTCGTATATAATGGTAACCATTCCATTATGCGTCCTTCCAGAGAAGGGAGTCCCTCCTTAAATATGAAGTTTTCATACTTCAAACCCTGTTTTTTGTGACCTAACCCAACATAAATGCTTTTCTCTGAACAGTTTATGCAGATGTTTCACATTTCTATTCCATCCGGGAATCACCTTAAACTTATCGTTCTTTATATGCTGTTTACTAAAATCTTCTGACGCCTCTACTACAGTGGTAGACAAAAAGGAATATAAATGATCAATGGCTATTCGGTGATTCTCATCCCGGCAACCTATATTATTACAATGAAACAACGAATTATCAACAAAGGAACCCAATTTAGAGTTGACTAAATCATTAATGATTACAAATTCATCCGGTTTAAGTTTTTCCCAGTTAACAAACTTTGGAGAATCACTCTTAACTGTGGGAATATTTAGATTTTCATCATAAAAAAGATTATTAAATTGGTCAAATCTGAGTGGCAAATGATCTGAACCATTGACATCAATTAGGACACACATATTCGTAATATTAATATTATCGTGATTTCTCCCAACAACATGATCTAACTATCTACTTCGGGAATTCCCATACCCAACAAAAGTAAAGGTATCGGCGCTCAATGATTCTACGTCAAAACATCTTAATGAATTCCTCAGCATAAAACTTGAAAGATTTTGCCAAGCCCTTCCTGAATGAGGATCAGAATTAAAATCGCCAATAAAGTAAACAGAATGAAAATCCATATCACTCAATATATCCTCCAATACAGACAGATTGTGCAAATACTTATTTAACGTAGATATCTCCCAAATATCACTGTTCATTTACACATTTACCAAAACTACATTCAAATTCCCAGCTCTTATACTGAATATCATGAAATTATCCTCCAAGCTAATTTTATCTACCGTAAATCTTGAGCTTTTCTTCCAAAGAATAGCCATTCCCCCTTCCGGGCGACCTGCGTTAGCAGTCAACGACTTTTCAGAGTACTTTGCAGGGACGCCAATACACTCGTAATTTTCATCAATAAAGTCTAGATTACCCAATCTATCTTCAGTTACAAAAGTCTCTTGCAAGAAAATAACATCATTATAACCATCAGTAAGGTTTCTTTTAAGATCAATGTTCTTACGCAATGAACAGCAATTAAAAGAACAGATTTTTACATCGAAGTGGTCCATTATAAAAGCAAATAAAAGAAAAAAGACTGTTACAATAAAAAGACGTAAAACAAAAATGAATGAAAGAATAAAAAGCTGATTATCTTAAAAAAAAGTCTTGATATTAAGACTCATTACCTCTATTATGAGAATCCCTAGAACGACTGTAAAACTTATTAACCAAGATATCCTCAGGCCATAGGTCAGCATTGAATAATTTATCCCTGTCACTGAGTTTAACAGTCCCCTTAAATGCGCTAAAGCAATCTGATCTAATATGTAACTGAGTAACAGCATCAACATCAACATTAAAGGAGTTCTTAATATACTCTATAATGGAATCACTAGTGACTTCTTTATGGACTCGGCCAATAAAGACATCAGCCATCCTTATTGCTGCCTTAAATGAATGTCCAATCGATGTCTTCCGAGATCCAGTGACTTTAACAGTCTGATGTCTCCTCAACATGGGTTCCTTCTTTTTCTTGTTACGCTGCACCACTGTCCAATCATCATTTCCTGCAGCTTCATCTTGATCAAGTAAGGGGCTCATCACTACGTCCAGTTGGTTAGAATGATTGGTATTTGAAGTGTCTCGCAATAATGGTTTCGTCAAAGAATTTTTACCATTATTTTTCCGGTTTCCTTTAGTGACGCCCCCGGTGAGGGGATTTGTCACCAATGCAGAAGCCTGAGGTCCTGCCATTTCCTCCCCTGGACGTTGCAGCTGAGCCAGGCCCAATTCACTACTCCTAGCGGGATCTGACAAAGCATCAGCATAACTACGACTGCCCAATCCGAGGCTACTTCTACGCCGAGGTTCTTCTACAAGCTGCAATCCATCACAAGTGTTAAGCGACTTTCTAAATGAGTGCAACTCCTCAATAACACTGCACTCATTAACTACAAAGTCCTTGGCAGCGCACTCCATACCACTGATGGCCGTGGAAAACTTTTCCTTCAGATCACCGACGTCAATCTTCATTTGCCTTATAGTGTCAGCTGTGTTGACCACTTCACTCTTGATATCTAATATCTTGGGCAGCAATTCGTTGATCTTACTTACATCTTCTGCAAGGCCATTCAGGATTGGCGCAAATATTTCAAGACCCACTGGAGGCATCTTCTTGTGTGAGTTAGTTACTAAATTTAGTTTAAGTTTTGATAACTTTAGTTCCTGAAAAGCATCCAAAACATCGTTCAAATCTTTACGTTTTTTATCTGGATCACGTCTCCAAAGTAGATCCTTTTTCAACAGATTGTATAGAAGTTCTTCAGCGATTTTTATCTCATCATGAGAATAAAAGGAATATAATACATCTCCAAGGGAATCCAATGAATAATCAGTATTCGCTGAGTTCATAAAACATAGAACACTATTAATGATTGTTTCCGTGGTATCCATGCCATATGAAGATTAAAAATTGACCACAAAAAATGACAATTGGCACCTCTACATCGTTGTCATGACGACCAGCAAATGGACGAGTCCACCGAAGAGTAGAGTAAACTCAGTCCACCTACAAAATCGGCGCAGAAAACGAAACAGGCAAACGACCCTCTGCTTGTTTGAGAAAGGAATACCGAATAGCGTTCTTAGGTATCCAGACCACAAGGTCGAACAGCTTCAATACTAGAAGGACATACGTGCTCGTCTTTTTCAGAGAGTTTTCTGGTTCTGATTTCTGATCGAATCACAGAATCAAAAAACTAAGTCCAGCACCAATACAAAGGTGAAATATAACATGCACAGACGTATCACAACCTGTTCATACAGCTGCAGTATCACTCCTACGGGTGGAGACAAACGATATCAGGGTAAATTATCCATAAATTCAACGGAGCTCAGTAGTAGTAGTAGCAGTAGTAGTATAATTATTATTATTATTATTATTATTAGTAGTAGTAGCAGTAGTAGTAGTATAATTATTATTATTATTATTATTATTTTTTTTTTTTTCATCACAGCACTATCCCCTCAAAGGGATTGGCCTAAGAGAAACAAAAGAATTTCCGTCACTGCCCCGTTCATTCTTCGCTGTTGAATCGTGGGTGAACCCCCAGTGCCACAAGCTTCCACAACTAAAAAGCCGCTTCATAACGCTACACCGGAGGCCCACCAACAGCACGTCTATCCCCCCGACATACACTGCGCCATTCACTCCTATCTTGTACGCAAACTCGTGCTTCCTGGATGTCAAGGCCCTTTCTTCCTAGTACCTCGCAAACTCCATCCATCCAGCATTATTATCATTATTGTTATTATTATTGTTATTATTATTGTATTGGTTATTTCTTTATACAGTAATGCCTTATTTGCTTTTCATGATAATGACATTATTTTCACAATTCCCTGAAATTCAAAGATGAAAACCCCTTTTAGGAGTTCAATATATTTACACAAAGATGAGATCTGAAGACAAGATTCTCAGATTGTAATAGTGATCCTTATCAAAATTTAAATGGAGTAGCTATGTGATTGGTCAGATTTGGCGTGGAGGTGTAGAGTCGATAACCTCCACAGTAAATCGGACCCAGGTCGACTAGGCAGCTTTTGTCTTTCCCTCTTGATGACGTCACGGACAATACACCTATATAGTTGGCGGTAACATGACAACCATATAGTCTGTTCACACGGCAAATTCCAAATGTCCATGCTGATTGGTACTAATTTCCCCATTGACTGAAATAGTAGAGACTTGAGCTTAATGCAGGAATGAGGAATAATGCATTGCTATTGGTTGTCATTGTCACAGGTCATCTATTAGCCAATCACAGTTGATCTGCAGAGAAGTGGGTGTGGCCATTTGTAATTTCCTGCGTCAGCAGATTATATTTATAATACGATAGGAAATGAGTTAGAAAAGACTCACTAGTTTTATCATTTCACTTTCGTATGCAACTGAATTCTTCTTTGAGTGAATCTCCTTTTTCTTTTAAGATTGTCTTGTATTTCAAAAGCTCTAACTGAATGTTATAAGATACCAGGTGAGTTTTATATAGCTGGCAGCAATGTTAATCACTGAAATGTGAAGATAATTTCTTTTTAACCAAATTAAATCGCATTAGATGGAATACGACAGTCAATTGGTTGAATGACGTCATTTTTTTCTTAATCAAAATTACTGATATATAAGTATGCTAGATTGATTCCCGTATTCGTAATGAAGATTCCTGGGCTTTCATTCCTATGAATTCTTATTCCTATATGTAGCATTCCATAAAACCTTGCATTCATTCTTCAAGATACTTTGTGTAATTAATTTATACAAAGTTTCCTTGCATTTTGGCTCAGCGTCCATGCGCGTTACATTTTTGTAGTTCAGTCTTTTCAAAACAGATGGCTCGATGTTCTCCCAAGGACTTCGGAGTGATGCTACTTACTGCTTGCTTAGTACTGTATAAAAATTCTTCAATGATTCGTGGATCATTGCCAAAAGACCTGTTCATTGCAGTTATTACTTAGCATCATGTGGGAATTCAGATGTGATTTGAAGTGAATAAGAGACGACATGGCTTCGATGATTGATCAGAGTGGTGATTGTGTGGTGGAAGAAGAACGAGCAAAGCTGAAATTGCAGATGGAAATACAAAGAATAACGTTTGTGTTTGGAAGGAAGGAAAAGGATCGTAAGATGATGTTCAGTGGGAAGTGGTGTCATTGTAGATAATGGTGTTTGTAGTGATGGCCGTATGATCTATCTTCCATGAAGCACCCTATAAGAGGGGGGGGGGGTATGGTGCCTTTAATACCATCCCCCTAGGTTAGGTTAGACGTATGTATAGTGTTAAAAGGTAATATTTCTAAAGATAATACTGGTTTTACTTAGTCCCTGGCAGGGTGCCAATCGAGCTTTAAGTTTGTTTTTATCTCTCAACCCAGATATTGGAAATGTTATCTTTATCAATGAATTTACACAATTCATAATGAGCAAATTATAAAAGAATGAACTTTAAACTTATTTCGGATAGCATTTACTTTCTGGGCACCAGCATAATACAACTCGGAAAAATATCATACTTATATCGGATCAATCGTTGTGAATTATGATAGGATAATCTGCTTAATATGAAAGATTTGGTTCACTTTAAAAAAGTACGGGTAATAGATGAGACAAGTCCCGCGCGTAAAGGCAGATCCGCATACACTTCAAGAAGAAATTGGGGTTTTCGAAGACCATTTGCGGGTGTTCGGCAGAAGAACAAGCGAGTTCAGGCTGCCGAATATTGATTCTTATCAAGAGTTAACAACTTACTCCACTTAAATCAATATAATGTGCTGAAATTATCAAAATATAACCTTAGATAATTTAGATAAATTATAAACAATGTATATCGTAATCTCTAGATGAAATAAGGAGGTACAGTATTATGCCGAAATAAGTATCAAGCCTTGGTCTGCGTATGACCTAAACTTTCCTGACCTAACCTAACCTAGCAGGCCGCATTTTCCTACCTAGCCAGGGGGCTTCGCCCCCCAGACCCCCCAGCGACGCCGTTAACCTAGACGGGGGCTTCGCCCCCCGGACGCCCCAGTGGGAGGTGGACAGGTAAATGAGAAACATCACTACGCTCAGAGTTTAAAAAGTCGTCGTGGTCTGTTTACATCCATTTTTATCAAGCGAGCTTTGTAAAAAACGGTTATTTAATTTTATTTAGTACTTTTCAAAGTGAACCAATTCTCTCTCCCGTTGTAATTTTTTTTTTATTTTTTTTTATGGATCGGTGGGCTCGGGCCACAATAAAACTTTATACAATTTTAAAATGTTAAAAATAAGAAAAAAAATATAAATAAATATAAAAACATTAAAAAATTAATAAATCAGATCATAAACGCAATTACATTATTATTATAAAAAAGAAAATTAGGCCTAATTTTAGAAAATTAATCAAAAAAATAAATTAACTAAAAATTCCCCTAAGCCCCCCTAGGGTGATGGTAGACCTTCCTCTTAAAGGATGAAAGATTAAAAGAAACAGGAAAGACAGACTCAGGAAGAGAGTTCCAGAGCTTGGAAGTAGAAGAAAAGAAGCAGTCATTGTAGCAATTGACTCTCGAGTTGGTGATTTCCACAGAATATGTGGGAATTGGTGGCCTGGCGGGTGTTACGAGGCCGCGGAAGAGGAGGCGGCACACAACCCGCCAGCTCAATTGAACAATGACTGAAGTAATAGCTGTAGAAGAGGGAAAGCGAGGCTACCTTTCGACGGAGAGAAAGAGGGTCTAAAGTAGAGGTCAGATTACAGTTGTTGATAAGGCGAATAGCCTTTGATTCAACTCTGTCCAAGAGGGAAGTAGAAGGAGAGCCCCCCCAGATGTGGGAGCAATACTCCATACAAGGGCGAATTAACCCCTTGTACAGCTGGAGGAGCTGCTCCGAGGAAAAGTAGTCACGGCATCTGAACAGCACTCCCAACTTTTTTGAGGCCGACTTTGCCACTTCCAAAATATGCAACCTTCAAGAAAAGTTTGAATTTACGTTAACACCTAATATATTGATAGAATAGAGAGGCTGAATTTCAACATTTTCAAAATTGATATCAAAGACAGAAGGAGTAGTAGAGAGAGAAATAGGTAGGAATTGTGTCTTGGAGGCATTAAACTTAACCAAATTAGCATTGCCCCAGTTGGAAATCCTGTCCAGATCTGTGTTAATAGCTGAAGATAAAGCAATACGAGATTGAGAGCGAGCTAAAGATGAAGGTTGTGAGGAGGAGGAGGAAGATTTGTCCAGAGTTGAATCATCGGCATAAGAGTGGACAGGGTTAGACGTGGACTGAAGGAGGTCATTTATAAAGAGGAGAAAAAGAGTTGGAGATATAACAGAGCCCTGAGGAACACCACTAGAGATAGGAAAAGGAGCAGATGTTGCGCCGTCAACAACAACAGAGATAAAGCGATTAGAGAGAAAGCTAGAAATAAGTTTACAGAGTGGAGGAGTAAAGCCATAAGCAGGAAGTTTAGCTAACAGAGCCTCATGCTACACTCTATCGAAAGCCTTAGAGATATCAAGAGCGACGACATAAGATTCCCCAAAGTCCCTAAGAGAGGATGACCATACATGAGTAAGATAGGATAGAAGATCACCGGTAGATCTCGCTTTACGGAAACCATACTGATGGTCAGAAAGAAGAGTGTGAGATTCAAGATGTTTAAGAAAATGAGCATTGAGAAGAGATTCGAAGACTTTAGCTATAGTAGAAGTTAAAGCAATAGGACGATAGTTGGAAGGATTAGAACGGTCACCCTATAATATCATAATCAACAATGATGCATTTGATGTGTGTTATTTTTAAGTGTTGTATTTAGAAAGCGGGACTTGTCTCATCTATTTCCAAAGTATGAAATAACGATAAATAAGTGTTTTCGCAAAGCTCGCTTGATAAAAATGGATGTAAACGGACAACGACGATTATAGAAACTCTGAGCGTAGTGATGTTTCTCATTTACCTGTTGGAAAACAATAGGGTTCGAGTCAGGTGTCATGGATTAGCTCCCACTGGGGGTCTGGGGGATGAAGCCCCCATCTAGTTTAAAAGCATTGCTAGGGGGTCCGGGGGGCAAAGCCCCCCTGGAGGACCTGGCCTACTAACTTTGGTTAGGTCAGGATAGGTTAGGTCACAATGCAGACCTTTTTAAAAGGTAACAATAACTTTGATTTTGTTTGAAACGTTACTCAACCCCTGCTTAGTTAATCATCGTGGCAAGTGGAAACTTTTGTTCCACTTTAGTTACCCTCGGGACCAAGTTTTATATGATGGTGACTAGCATAGATTTATAACATTGATTTGCTTTAATAGTAATATAGGGGAGGAAAAATTTGTACAGATTTCTTCTCCGGGAACAAATATTTGATCTATAAATTACACAATCTTATCATATATGAAAGGTAAGCTAAATTGGATTTTTCGCTGTGTCTCGACTTATAAAATATTACCAAATAAGTTTACCTTTCATAATATGAGATAAGATACTGGGTAATTTTATAGATAAAATATTTGTCCTCGGAGAATAATTCCTTATACTTTTATTGTTTACCTATAGTTACCAAGAAATAACAAAAATGTTTGTTCTCCCTTACTGGCCATCATAGAAAACTGGGTTCCGACGAGGAACTAAAGAGAAAGGAAGTAAGGTTTCATTTATTGGTCCCCACAGGGAGTCTGGGGGCAAAGCCCTCCTGGCTAGGCCACAGCATCACTGGGGAGTCAGGGGGCTTTGTCCCTGGCTAGGTAGGACGTGACTTGTTAGGTTTGGTCAGGAAAGGTTAGGTTAGGATGCAGACCAATGCTGGATATAATGTATTTAACTTCAGCATAATACCTTTAGAGATTAAGATATATAATGTTTAAATTCTAACTAGGCCTAAACTATTTAAGATTATATTTTAATATATCTTCGCAAATTATAGTCATTTAAGTTATTAACTCTTGATGAGAAACAATACTCTATCACAACCAGTCTGTCCTTGGCGAGAGGGTAGAGATATTTATTTGATGAGGCTCTTTATGACTAATGTCCTCCAGATTTTATTTTATGCCCTATGATTATCTAGTATAAAGAAAGTGTTATAAATCTTATCTCCCATAATTTTTAATTATATAATCTATAAAATACATAGATTCCTATGAAATGTGAAAGGCTAGTCAATTCATACTTAATAGTCGCTTAAGCATTGTAAAAGATTACGTTGTGAATGGTATCACGATCTCCTTCCCTCTATTTGTTAATGTCCTGGGGCCCAAGATATATAGACCAGAGAAGGTCATCCCACCGTGAACCAATAATGGTACCCAGCCGCGCATGACGTCAGTGTGTGGCAGAGACGAGGTTCAAGGCAAGGAATATAATGGGAACTACGTCTACCTGAGTTTTTTTGTGGCCCCTGATACTAGCGACATCTAACGGGTAGCTCCTTTATCATAGAAAAGATGTTGGTGCTCTTTAAGTTGACGATTGTTTTAAATTAATTTATTATATTTTTGCTTGTTGCATTTTGTAATTTCATGCATGGTATTGGTAGTTATTTTTACTTCTGTCCTGCCATGAATTTCTCTTCTCCCGTTTTCTATAGTGGCTCATTGTCCCTAGTCAAGGGTCATAGTTCCTTTCTCCATACATGACAGGACCTGCTGACATCATGCCAACGTCACAAACATGTGCAGTAACTGCTGATGGAATGTTCTAGTCTATAGATCTTCCTCTTGCCATGGTTGGGTACGTATTCCACACTATATCAGCACTGCTAACAACTTCTTTTTTAAATTGGAAGATTGATCGATCCATGCGGCAAAGGGCTCACAGCTGCCATCTTGAATTACATCCCCTCCGGAATAGGGTGTGGCGACCAGTCTATACAGAAGCTACAGCACAGAATTAGGTAAACAAAATGGATCTTATTGGTTCTCGGTACTAATGACGCGGGCATCAACACACAATGCCTACCCGATAACAGTATACGTTAATAATCACCATATACAACAGATCTATTTAACATCTAAATATGATAATATAAACTATAATACTCATCAAAATTCTCCAACGACATCGATTCCAATGTAAACTATTTCTCATCGCTAGCCTATATGGCCTGGTAGGAATAGATGAACGGTAGAAGAATAAAGGAGTGAAGAAAAAGTGAAGGATGGGAAAAGGAAAAAAAAAGGAGGAAGAGGACAGGGAGATGGAAATGAGAGGAAAAAAAAGAGAATGCAGGGAAGAGAATTTAGATGTTGCAGATAATGGATACGTGATTTATAATCATTAAGAATTAATTTAGTTTGGGGGTTTGACCATACCAGGCCATAATAGTGATGAGAAATATCATGTTACATTGGAATCGACGTCTGTGGAGAATTTTAATGAATATTGTAGTTTATATTAAAATATTTTAATCTTAAATGGCTCTGTTGTATATGGTGAATATTAACATATATTAGTGTGGGTGTTGAGGACCGCGTCATTAGTACCGAGAACCAATAATATCCATTTTGTTGACCTAATTCTGTGCTGTAGCTTTTGTATAGACTGGTTGCCAAACCCCGTTCAAGAGGTGACGTAATCCAAGATGGCGACTATGAGGCCTTTGCTGATCGGACCGACCAATCTTCCAATGTAAATATCTTTAAAAATAAGTTGTTGGCAATGCTGATATAGTGTGGAATATGTACCCAACCATGGTAAGAGGACATTGACAAATAGAATAATGAGATTGGGACACGATATTGAGCGCAAGGGTATTTATAAAAGTGCGCCTAAATTTGATAGAGAGAACACATCATCCACCGTCAGATGGGTTACCCCAAGATCCAAAGAAGGCCAAGGCTAGAATGTTAGGTCTACCCACACGCAGCCTGCCTGAGGTGGAGTGACGTCACTCGGTATCCTCAGCACTCCACTTCCAATAACGTTGTATGAGAATATTGCAATGTTTTACCTAATTCCTTATATTTTTTAATAATTGATTATACGTAAAAGGAAGAGCTTTTTTACGATATTCATAGGTTTAGAATGGGAAAGTGATATAATACTACAATTGTAATCAAGCTTTATATAATTCTTATATTATCTCATTTATCAGTTTGATAAAAAACATCTTTTCACAGGCCTGGAATAATATCTTAGTTAAATAATACGAAATATAAAGACATTGCTTTTCTTATTACATAACATATGTAAAAAAAAAATATCCTTTCCTTTGTACAGTATACACAATATACCGTAATGGTATAGTATGTGGGTGTACTCTTCAAGAGAGGGGGTTGAGGTTTCTGTACCAGGGAGGTTTTTATATCCTCCCCTAGATATACTTATAGGGTTGGTAAAGGATTTTATAAATGGGATTGAGCTTCTTGGTGCTTTTAATATCCATCACTTGGTTAGATTAGACGTATTTATAGTGCTATTAGGTAATAGTTCAAAAGATATGGTTTTTATCGAAGTCAAATAACATAAGCCCACAGAAACACAAATCTTACCCCAGTTTTTTAGTGATGTGAGAAAACATGTGCACCCACAAACAACACCCTTACCTAATATACTTTTGTGATCGTAACTTTAACTCTCTACGATTGTGTTGTGGTAATTTTTCTTTATTTTTTCTATTTAAAATGCGCATTCGAAAAAACTTGCGGCATTTCACAAAGTATGTTAGAGGGAGGGGGAGAGAGGAGAGATTTTTGTTATAATAGGTAGTACTTACAAAGATAATAGTTTTTACTTTAGTGGGAGATCATGTTCCCCTAGAAACTCAAATCTCACCCATGCGATCTGTGTGTGATATATAACTTAGCATCCCCCCCCCCCTCCTCCCTTCAATGTGGTTTTAAATTTCTACCCCCCCCCCCCCCCCCCCCCCACCATGATGGCTACTCGACGACCGATGATAATGTTTTGCATTCGCAGAGACTTGCACTTCCCCATAAAATAGCTCGTTTTTATTAAAAAGATATTTAAATTAGTTTATCTAAATATGGGTTCTCATGGTGGCGGTGAGAATTAAACGGTAGCTGGCGTCAATGACCTACATGTAGCGATACCTAGATTAGATCAATCAATCAATCTAATCTCGAGAAAGATTTTAGATTAATTTAGGTCTCTTTCTCTCTTTCTCTCTCTGGATACATACAATACGTGTGTGTGTGTCTCACACACTTTAAACCCTCTTTCTCTCCGTCGAAAGGTAGCCTCTCTCTCCCTCTTCTACAGATATTACTTCGGTCATTGTTCAATTGAGCTGGTGGGTTGTGTGCCGCCGCCTCTTCCGCGGCCTCGTAACACCCGCCAGGCCACCAATTCCCACAGATATTCTGTGGAAATCACCAACTCGAGAGTCAATTACTACAATGACTGCTTCTTTTCATCTACTTCCAAGCTCTGGAACTCTCTTCCTGAGTCTGTCTTTCTTGTTTCTTTTAATCTTTCATCCTTTAAGAGGAAGGTCTACCATCACCTTAGGGGGGCTTAGGGGAATTTTTAGTTAATTTATTTTTTAATTAATTTTTTTAAATTAATAATTCTTTTTTATATTGGTAATGTAATTGCGTTTATGGTCTGATTTATTCATTTTTTAATGTTTTTATATTTGTTTTTATTTTTTCTTATTTTTTAAAATTTTAGAATTGTATAAAGTTTTATTGTGGCCCGAGCCC
>SKFP01000169.1:0-15310 GCA_005815305.1 Pandalus platyceros | reverse complement strand
AGACTGAGAGAGATAGAGCTATAAAGAGATAGAGAGACAGACAGACAGAGAGATTAGAGAAGTTGGTTGTTTGTGTAATTAAAATTCTAGATATAATAATGAGTCTAGATTTATTATTCACACAAGAGAGGTCCAATAACAATTTAAATGTGACCATTATATGACAACATCACTGAGAGGGAAAACAGGTAAGTTGTAATCGATGTTTGCGACCCTACAACTCATCTGTAATTCTGCGTTTTGTATTTCATAATAGGATTGTAAATTATGATAATTCACAAGGTAATTCATTCTATTTATACCTATGAGTCCAATTGATGCTGTCTACTCTCATTAAAGGTCTGAGTGACATCAGATAGACACAATTACATTCATCAGCCAGCATAACCATTCAGCCATTGTTACGGTCAAAATTATAACCTAATTTTGTTAAAATTATACACATAAATGTTAATTAATTAAAGCAATATGAATCATATCCTTACAACAATTGGAGTAAATTGCTTATGCGTGCAAAAGATTACTAAAAAAAGAGTAACATTCCTTTTGTTATCTCTGCTTTATCTTAAAGAAAGAAGATGAACTTTCATCTCTTAAGAGCATTAGTTGCAAGAAGAGACCATTAAAAGTGTAGTTTTACGCAATAAAATGGCCAGGCGATTATCATCTATCTCTTTTAAGTAATATCTCTCTCTCTCTCTCTCTCTCTCTCTCTCTCTCTCTCTCTCTCTCTCCGCCCACGTAGTCATCTGTCTCTTTTTCCATTCACCAAAACATTTTCCTTCAGAAACTTCCATAACATTAATCTTTCTCTTCCTCTTCTTCTCTCTGTCCTTTTGCTAACACATGTAGAAAGCTGCGATGGAGCGAAGCTTTATGAGGGAAGTTTTGTTATTCAATCCTTCTTTACTTCTCACAAATTTATGCGAACATTGACGACTTCCAAAGTGTTTCAAGACACTCCTGTTTCAGCCATCTGAATTGCCATTTGGAGGTAAAATAACTCATAGAAGTTCAAGGAGGTCTAGCTGTAAGCTAAGCTTCCTCCATTTCCGCATACCGGTGAGTATATTGAGCAGAAGAAAATACACGCACGAACACACACGGAAGAACTTCGTGTGTTTTTTGTCCTGTGACCAGAATACTTAATTAAGTCACGATTGGGGTGGGGGTTGGAGAGGGAGGGGGGGGGGGGGGGGTTAGATCACTCAAGCCACATCCAGACCTCCATGAACTTCTATGAGTGACTGTAAATCATTCACAAAATAATTTCATATTTCATTAAAGCCTCTTAATCTAATCAATCCGAAGAAAACTATTTCTTTACCAGCAAATTATTTAATTAAAAAAAGGTTCATAATAACATTGATAAAAAAGTAAGCTATCATAAGCTCATCTATAAAGTCAGAGAAATAACTAATTTGTAACTATATGTATAATCTCATAATTTTGAACTTAATACAAAAAAAATATTAAACTCAATCACTATATTCAAATATGAGATCATTGAACGGCAATTCATTCTTGTTCTTTCTTTTTAATTTCGTGTTTTGGCCAAGAGGCTTAAGAACGAATTCTTGTCAAGGGTAAATAATTCCATCTCAAGCGTAAGTCTCGCTGATTGAGAAAAATGGGAAGTGGGCCTTACCTCCTCCTCGAACCGTACTCTGTGGTAGAAAGAGTTGATTCGATAGGAAATGGATTTTCTAGTCTCCAATTGCGGAATTTGATTAGTGGCAGTATACCTTTTTTAATTAATTGCAAATCTGACGCCGTATACTGATGCTTAAACATTTTGGCAGGCTACTAGCTGAAATATTTCATAATAATTTATGTCATCAAAAATGAGCATGGAAAATTATCTCTATCAATTTTGATGCATAAATTTTCATAAACCAACGGGTTCCATATGATTTTTTTTAGCAGAAAATAAAACACAGCTCAACTCTAAAAGAAAGAATGTCTATTCCACTCTTGGCTTCTGCTATGGATCTAATGGAAATATTCACTTGGAGAGAAATCATTTGAGGAAGTGAAAATATCCAGGTATAGAGTGTTTGATTTAGATTTTTTTTTTTTAGTTCTTGATGGGTTCTTCTAATGTCCACAGCCATAAACTCTTAAAATAAGGGAAGATCAAGTGTCCATAATAATATACCCTTAATAGAAATTGGATATCAGCATCTGATATACCCCAAAAGTTATGAAAAATGGGTATATTAGGTGTTAATATAACATTTTTATTGAGGATATTCTATCATAGACATTTGATATACCCTTTTTCAAGAGTGCAATACAACTTGCAATATCGACCATCTATATCAGCTCTTGCAATCACTACTTAAATATTGCAATAATTGCATGATATACGATGCGCATATAATCCAGAACTACAATATACTGTAGAAGTAAAAATACAAGGGAGGGTGGGGGAACGATTGGCCCAGATGCTCAACCTAGAAAAGGAAAATTCATGCAACTGGAATTGTCAGCACTGCTTCTTGCAGGTCTACTTTTAATCAAATATTAAAAGTAGGGGCCCTAATGGCAATACACCCTAACCAAATGCCACACCCCCAGCCCCTCAAACACACACACACACACACACACACACACACACACACACACACACACATTATATTTCTTTTCTCAAAATATCTTGGAAAGACATTACAATAGCATAATATTATAATATCAATAGATATTATTCATTTTCAAAATGAATAACAAAAAATAAATATCAGAAATATTTCAGTTGTTATCAAGTCAACGCTCTGGCTCTGCATTCCATTGCCCAATTTACTTGAATCAACTTCTTCATCAATGTTTGCCAAAGAAACTTGTAAGCAATGTTCCAGGTCGTCTTGATAGATTCTTGAAGTCTCTTTATCTTTGTGATTTTTATGAGAGAAAAATGCAATATCGTGCATACAGGTGGTTGCAAAGAATCGCAACATTTTCAGTCTTTTGGCATAGAGAACGAAAGACTTAATGTACCTGTTGTCTATAAAATTTCAAAACTCAAAATTTGCAAGGAGAATTTTATCGGTGAGGAAAATTGGATTTATCTTAATTTTCATTTGTAGAAAATAAAAGAAAGTAGTAAAGAGAACAATTATTGAACGACCATAAGACTAGATATTAGTGTTCTCTCTGTTTATAAATGGTGGGAATATTGTAGGAGTGTTCACTATAGGAAATAATCTCATTTCATCAAAGAGAAACCATTAATACTTTTAATTAACATTGCCTTTGAGGACGAGTCCATTCACCATCAAGGAAGGAAGTATAGTCCACTTATATCTTATCATAATTGACCTGAGAGTGATCCCCCACGTGACATTGTAAATATATATAAATGAAAAAATATATGGAGAACTTAAATGACAAGGAAGTTATACGAGAAGTGATGACCTATATATGATAATGATGAAATCTCCTTCCCTGTCTTAAAAGGGTTCAATGCACCTAAAAGTCTGATTACTAATTGCATGAAGTCTCATGATTACTCCAATATGAAAGAGGATTGATTACTGGATTCTATCCAATTAATATAACTGGGATCAGATACTCAAATATATTATGATTGTTATATTATTATGTTGTGACCTCCTCTTTCCACAGATTATGAATAAGGGAAGAGAGATAAGGATGATAGTGAAATGTGGTCCAAAGAGGAACTAATCTGATTAACGTTTCTAGATTCTAGATATTCCTAAGAATGAGAATCGTATTTCAGATTAACTGGATTACATAAGAGGGAAAGATGGTAAACATAGAGATGGCAGAGAGAGAGAGAGAGAGAGAGAGAGAGAGAGAGAGAGAGAGAGAGAGAGAGAGAGAGAGAGAGAGAGAGAGAGAGAGAGAGAGAGAGAGAGAGAGAGAGAGAGAGAGAGAGAGAGAGAGAGAGAAAGACGGTTGTAAAGACTCTGCAAGGAACAGGAAGACAGAAAACGTACAAGCACGTAGATGAGTAATAATACCCAAGAGCAGACTCTGATAATCCACTGTGTATGCATGCACAATTTTAGTTCTCTAGCTTATGTCATTAAAGAGATGAGCACACTCATGCACGCTCGCTTGTACTGTAGATAGAATAGAACAAAACTGAATGCAAATTATCTGGTCCCATCAGCGATTTTCACTACCAAGTTTCATTTAAATCCATCCTTAAGTCTTGAAGGTGAATTCTGAAAATATATGCACACCTTGAGTGGTCACTTCGCATGCATGCAAAGTTTCAGGTATCTAGCTTGATTCATTAAAAGGATGTGTTTGCCCGCACTGTTATGAAAAGGGTATATAAAGAGTCCATCATATTATACCCTTTGTTAAATGGTATATCAGGACCTAATATACCCAACAAAGTTAGAAAATGGGTATATTGGGTACTGATAGACCATTTTAAAAAGGGTGTATTATTGTGGGCGAATTATATACCCAAATGTTTAAGGGTACATGTTCGTTTAGTTATGGACAGGATTAAACAAACAATCCTTACAACAATTCTAATTTCAATCCTCTTTTAAGTTTTTCAGAATATTTTGATAACTCACAGACAGAAAAAACAGGGTGCACAAAATATTCTAACTCCCGAGGGAGGTAGATATGATATTAAAAATAAATTCCAATGCAAATAATAAAAGAATAATTTACATTATCTATTTCGAGATTTACTTGACATTTTAGAATTAGCGAGAATGTCTAAATGACAGAGATTCATCTTTTATAAGCAAAAGGTCAAAGAGGAAAACTGTTGAGATATTCGTCGCCTTATTAAGAAAAGGCAGTAAGTGACATTCTTGTCCAAATCATATTCTGCAAAACTTAAAAAAGGATTGAAATTACAATTGTTGTAAGGATTGTTTGTTTAATCCTGTCCATAACTAAACGAACATGTACCCTTAAACATTTGGGTATATCATGTGCCCACAATAATACACCCTTTTTAAAATGGTCTATCAGTACCCAATATACCCATTTTCTAATTTTGTTGGGTATATTAGGTGCTAATATACCATTTAACAAAGGGTATAATATGATGGACTCTTTATATACCCTTTTCATAAGAGTGGGGGCATACACATCCTTTTAATGAATCAAGCTAGATACCTGAAACTTTGCATGCATGCGAAGTGACCCCTCAAGGTGTTCATATATTTTCAAAATTCCCCTTTAAAACTTAAGGATGGATTTTAATGAAACTTGGTAGTGAAATTTGCTGATGGGACCAGATGATTTTCATTCAGTTTTGTTCTATTTTATCTACAGTACAAGCGAGCGCGCATGAGTGTGTACATCTCTTTAATGACATAAGCCAGAAAACTAAAATTGTGCATGCATACACAGTGGATTCTCAGAGTCTGCTCCTGGGAATGATTACTCATCTACGTGCTTGTACGTTGTCTGTCTTCCTGTTCCTCGAAGATTCTTTACAATCATCTTTCTCTCTTTCTTTCAGATTGTTTCTTCCTCTATCTATGTATCACTGTTTGAGGGTGTTTCTGTTTCTTTCAGTCTTTGTTTCTCTCTATCTCCCTGTGTTTCCTTGTTTTTCGCAGTCAATTACTATACATTATCTCTCTCTCTTTCTCGTTCTCTCTCTCATCCTTATGTTTACCATCTTTCACTCTTATGTAATCCAGATAATCTGAAATACAATTCTCATTCTTAGGAATATCTAAAATCTAGAAACGTTAATCAGATTTGTTCCTCTTTGGAGCACATTTTACTATCATCCTTATCTCCCTTCCCTTATTCATAATCTGTGAAAAGAAAAGGTCACAACATAATTATATGACAATCATAATATTTTTGAGTATCTGATCCCAGTTATATTAATTGGATAGAATCCAGTAATCAATCCTCTTTCATATTGGAGTAATCATGAGACTTCATGCAATTAGTAATCAGACTTTTAGGTGCAATGAACCCTTCTAACACAGGGTTACAGGAAAGAACGTTTCATCATTATCATATATAGGTCATCACTTCTCGTATGACTTCCTTGTCATTTAAGTTCTCTATATATTTTTTCATTTATTTCTATTTACAATGTCACGTGGGGATCACTCTCAGGTCAGCTATGATACGATATAAGTGGACTATACTTCCTTCCTTGATGGTGAATGGACTCGTCCTCAAAGGCAATGTTAATTGAAAATATTGATGGTTTCTCTTTGATGATGAAGTAAATTTTGTTTTGTTGTATGTAAAGTATGCATTTTTGTTGAGCTCTCCCTAACTCCATGATTTATTTTACAGGTAGTGGTTGTTGTCATAATGTAATAGATAAGTTCACCTGGCTAGCATGACTGCTTGAATTACCGCTTGCATATTATTCGTTCACGCACAAACGCCTGTAAGTTTATGTTGCTTTTGATTAATCAATATTGTATATACAGTACTAAATGCATGTTGGTACGATATGTGAATGTCTGTCCTGTTTGTTATTTTGTCCAGTCCATGTTTGTTGGTATATTAAGTGAATGTTCAGTATTTGCATTTGTTTAAAAGTACGGTACCATAGTTTGCTTTAAGATTACCTTAACCAAGTAAACCCTATTCTTATGAGATAATTAAGCTAATTTGAGGACAATGTATTTTTTTCCATCAGAGAGTGGGCAAAACAAAACCGGATGAACTCTGAAAGGAAGACTCCAAGTGACGATATTCATGTAAAAGCTTCAGAAGAGGGTTTCTATGGACTGATTTTAGGAAGCCTCATATCTGAAGATTCTTTCAGGGTCCCTTGTTATTGGATCGTCAAAAACCTCTGTGTATTTAGGTCCATCATGGCAAGTGAAACAATTAGTGAATGAGCCATGCACTAGAGTATAGAAAAACTTTGGTTGAGATTATGTTCATGAGTGATGGTTTATTTGCGTTATGTACATGTTGTGCTGTGCACCTTAATCATATTTTTCAAGACTGTACCGTGTAGTACCTATTCAGGGATATTTTTAAATTAAAACCTATGAAATCTTCACCTACTTTAAACACCCCTAACTCTGCTATCTCTTGATTCGAAGCTAGAACCCACTCCTCTCCATCTAGAGAGGGAACCGGACGTACGGTAGATAATAATCTTGTTGGCCCCTGTATGCCAGAATCCAGGGTGGTGCCCAGAGGTAAGCTAGTTGTCTACCAGAATGTGGTAAAATACACTACATATTTGGTGCCCAGACCAGGGATTAAGTTGGGTTGTTGTCTGGGTTTGCTGAGTGTGGGCTGTACTGTGGTAGGTTGTTCCAAGTCGACAAGAGAACCGTGAAGAGTTTTCAGGATGGTTCTGGGTGATACAAGTGATTCTGACGGTAACGCCAAAGCAAATGGCCGAGACGGGGTTCGGTTAGGCGCTGTAGGGGGTCTCAGGGAAAAGGAAGAAAAAATTCCCTTTGGGGAACATGACGATATGAAAAAAGAAGATAAGCTTACTTGGAAGGTGGACCGTATGGTTCAGTTAATGAGTGATCAACAGGAAATGTTGAACAGCATTCAAAGAGAATTGCACAAATTAAAGATGGAACGTAAGGCCAAACCAGAGCAGACGAATTCTCCAGAACGACTCTTTCTACCATCAGTCAGGGCTAAAGACTCCTTAACCAGAAAATATATTTTGTCCAGATCAGACACTGACAGTTCTGAAGAGAGACGGAATAAGTCGTCGAATAGATACCGGTCTAGACATTTGTCTGCTAAGCAAACTAAGGCAGTGTCAGAAGTGGACGATCTAGAGCGCCTGGCCAATTTATTGAGTCAGCGTGATAGTCCCAGACCAGAAGAGTTTACAATAGAATCCGGTAAGTCATTCAGGAACTTCCTCCGCAGTTTTGAGAGGTATTGTGAAGGGAAATTTAGCATTGAAAGTAAAGATGACTGGACTGCAGAATTAGATAGATTCCTGACAGGAGAGATAAAGTCTGCATTTCAGGCTTATGAAGGAGCAGAGCAACCATATGATGCCATGGTGGCGAAATTGAAGGAATATTGTGGTAAGATGGGGGATAGAATGGTCACAGATCGACACAATAGGTTCCTGGAGGCTCAGAAGCAGGAAGATGAAACTCTGCGTGTTTATGCTCTTAGGCTGGAGCAGTTATTTTTTAAGGCCTACCCTCACCAAGATCCAGAGGGCAGTCCAGAATTGAGGATTAAGTTCATGACGTCCATTCCAGTAGTGGTAGCTCAACGGTTGGAACGGGATGTGACCCTCATCAAGACGGTCATGAAGATCAGAGAGGTCAAATGGTCAGACTAGGTAGCATTGCTTGAGGTGGAAGGCATTGACAGGACAGGAAGCTCTACACAGGATATGCAAGTTTGGTATGGAAGTCAGGGCAAGACAAAAAGGAGTTACGCAGCTGTAGCACAGGAAACCCACTCAAGTCCACGACCTTACAGATCATGCTCTCAGGATAATAGGGCCCGCTCACCAGGAAATAATCCGAGGATCAGAAACCCGGACAAATGTAACTGGTGTCACCGGACTGGTCACCTTTATAAGGATTGCTGGAGACGCCTGGGATTATGTTTAGGGTGTGGAGCCGAGGGACATCAAGTGGCAAATTGTGCGAAAAGGAGAGAGAGGCCTTGGAAAATCAATAAAAACAGGAGGAATAAGTCCCGTTCGCCATCCTCCAGTACCTCCAGTGGATCAAGGAAGGGTCGGAAGTCTGGGTCTCGAACCTTCAGACAACAGAAAAAAAATGCTTCAAGTACAGGCATACAGTCGGAAAACGAGTAGGTTCTGGTGTAAGGGAGTTAATGCCAGAACAAGCTCCAGAAATAGAGGCTCCCATCCCGAAATCGATGGTGAAGGAGATGGATACCAGTGCAGAAGATAAGCTACAAAAGTGTCACAACCAAGATCTGGATTTGCCTGAATTTGACCAGTCCACTGGTGTGCTCGGGAATATGACAGAGACTCCTGAAGACCTGGGAAGTGCAAAGTTATTGGACACTGGGCTTGTAGTTAATTATAAACAAATTAGCATGGTCCAATTAAGTCCAGTCTCTCTTTTGACAGTGAAAGTCAGTATAGCTCAGACTCTTGAGTCTGCTTTAATAGATTCGAGGGCCTCAGTCAGTCTAATTAAAGAATCATTAGTTCAGCATTTAACGATAGATACGACTTGTAAAGAGCAAATACGAGGATTAAGGGATATACAATATCAGGGTAAAGGTATGGTTACGTTGGCAGTTGACATGCATGGACTTATCTTGAAACCTTCGGTTTTTAGGGTGATAGAAGATGCTGCACTGGATTATCCTATTTATCTTGGAGAAAATTTCTTTAGAGATAACAACATGTATATTGATGTGGATAAGAGGAGGCTTGGTATGACTGACTTGATAACTGGTCTCCATTGGGAATTGTATTTGGAATCTGAAGGGGCCTCTTGTTCGCAAGTATTCTTGGGAATTCCCAGTTTGGCAGGGGAAGGTGTTGTCATTCCACCACAGACTTCTGTGGTTGTGCCCATAAGATTAGATTTGCCATGGAATATGACTCAGTTGTTCCATTGTACAGTTTGTAATTGTATCTCTTCACCAGTATTATATTATGATGGGCAAGTCACTTGTCCTAGGACTAGTAAGTTTTTAGAAGGGGAAGAAGGAATCTTAGATTGTTGTAATGGACCGGGTGGATTTTCAGTAATGGTTTTCAACAATAGTGGAAAATGCAAGAAGGTTCGTAAGGGAGATATGGTTGGGAAATGTTCCACCGTGATTGAGATTTCCGCAGTAGACGTTCCCAAAGTGTGTACGGTTCAGGCTTTAGAGTCTGTAGAACTACAGGACAATAAGGTTCAAAGTTGGAATATGGGCAGGGTACAGCAAGAAGTACTCTTAGAGGGGCACCTGTCCAATGATCAGAAGGATAGAGTCCACAGAGTGATTTTTAACCAGCGGGAAGTATTAAGTACTGGTAATAGTGATGTGGGCCTGGTCCTGAAGGGAAATTATCGTATAGAATTATATGATGATACGCCTATTTATCAAAAGCCTCGTAGATTCCCAGAACCTGTTGCGAACGCCATTGAGGACCAATGTCAGGAACTTCGAGGCTTGGACATAATTGAACCAAGCAAATCACCGTGGAGTTCTCCCTTAGTCCCTATTAGGAAACCTGATAAAACCATCAGATTGTGTGTGGACTATCGGAAACTGAACAGGGTTACAATTGCTGATCGGTTCCCTATGCCCAATTTAACAGACGCCATTTATAGTTTACATGGTACGAAGTTCTTTACTACTCTGGATTTAGTAAGAGGATACTATCAAATGAGTATTGAACCCAGTAGTAGAGATAATACCGCCTTTTCTACTGGTAGAGGGTACTGGCAGTTCAAGAGGTTATCATTTGGATTTAAGAATGCCCCGTCTGCTTTTCAGCAATTGATGCAGGAAGTTTTGTCAGAATTTTCTCGAAAGAAGGTGATTGTCTGCATTGATGATATTCTGATTATGGAGGAAGATTTTGAAAAACACATAGCCCTAGTTGAACAGGTATTAGCAGTCTTACGGAAACATGGAATTAAGGTTAAACCTGCCAAATGTCAATGGGTTAAAGAGAAGGTACAGTTTTTAGGTCATGTGATAGGAAAGGATGGCATTGGGAAGTCTCCTGAGTATATCGAACAGGTGATGAATTTCCCTAAACCCACCACTGTCAAGGAATTGAGAAGTTTCCTGGGATTGGTTAATTTCCAACGGAAGTTTGTGCCACGATGTTCAGAGATAATGAAACCTCTGTCTGTATTGACAGGTGGTAAGAATACCCGTAAGCTTAAGTGGACGGAAACCAGAGAAGAAGCTTTCGAGCAACTGAAGATAGCGTTAGCTGAAGAAATTGAGTTGGCCTTCCCTGAGTATAGGAAAGACTCTAATCCCTTGGAGTTGTATATGGATGCATCTGGGACCGAGGCAGTTGCGGTGTTGTGCCAAGTGCAGGATGAAGTATTCAAAACCATAGCATATGACTCAATGGCTTTCACGGATGCTCAGAAATGGTACTCCACTATTGAAAGGGAATTAACAGTAATTAGATGGGGAGTAAAGTCTTTCCGTGCATTCCTGTATGGACAACGGTTTGTGCTGCATACCGATCATCAGCCGTTAGTATATTTACATAATATGCGTCTTGTGGATGGTAGGTTAGCTCGCACATTAGAGGATATCGCAGATTTTGATTTTGAAATTGTGTATACTCCGGGAAAGCAGAATCAGTTTGCAGATGCGTTGTCTCGTTTAAAGTCAACTATACAACCGGAACGGCAAACTTGTGAACTAACGGGTACTCTTCCCAGTGGATTACAACTGTTACAGAAAGTAGAAGGGGGTGGTGATTCCATGATGGAAGCCTTGGCTTTGAGTTTGAGTCATGTTTCTGAAATGCAGGAAATTCCTGTACCTTTTGAATTGGAGCCCATTGAGTTGCGACAATTACTTGTAGAAGAACTGGTCAAAGATCCGGAGAAGTATGGATTGCGAAAGGATAAACAGCTCATGAAAAATTTGAGACTACTAAAGTATCCTGGAATAATGCCCATTTCTAAAATGCTTTTAGTATTTGCTGAGTGTTTTCACGTTACCGTTTGTGTGCACTTTGGTGGTGCAAAACCTATTGTATATCGGACCATGTCTAGTTGTAGGGATGTCCGAGTACATCTGCAATGTTTAGCTGGGGTACATTTCAATCCGGTTAGAGAAACTCGGAAATATTTGCATACAGAGGATCCCCGAGAAGATGATAAAAAAGTAGAAACAGAATTTGAAGACGAGGAGGAGGATGAAAATAAAGTAAGCCTGACTGGATTGGGGTTGGAGGAACCTCCATTAGTTCAGGTCACTTGTCACCACAAAGATTTGAGTATGCCACTACTTCCTATCCATTGGAATAGTCAGGTGCATTGTGCCTTGGTAGATACTGGAGCACAGGTCAGTTTAGTGACGAAGTCCACAGTGGAAAGAAATAATGCCCTATTAGACTATCCTGATATTAAGATGTTAAACGGAATTGGCGAGGCTAAGCATGATATTTCTGAAGCAGTTCATCTTACATTTAAGTTGCACGGTTTACAAGTTACAGATCATCCATTTTCGGTAGTGGAGGATGCCTCTTTACCCTGTTGTATGGTCTTAGGAGCAAATTTCTTAGCCAGCTCAAAGTTGATTGTTGACTTTCGCTTGAACTGCCTAAGACTTGGGAATAAACCACTTATTTTATTTGGAATAGATACTCAAATGGTAGTGAATGCGGTTGATCTAGTATGTGGGGCAGAGTCTTTGGAAAAGGTTAGTTATCCAATTAACATGGTTTCTGTCAGTTCAGATTTGTTTACATTTGTTACGGCAGAAGCTTTGCTTCAGGATCAGCTGGAAAGTACGCAGATTCGCCAACTTCGGAAGAGGGTAATAGATAATACCGATAGTAGGGAGTTGCCTAACTATTTGAAACCCTTCCGGCGAGTATGGAAAGATTTGAGTATTCAAGAGAATCTCTTAGTTAAGAGATACCAAGATGGGTATGTAACCGTTGTCTCATTTGACTTCTTAGTGAGTCTGATATTGAATACCCAAGTGGAAATGGCTCACATCGGGATTTTTAAGTTGGTAAAGTTAATTGGTAGTCACGTTTGGAATCAATCACTGGTAAAGGTGGTCAGGGATGCATGTACCACCTGTAGTATATGTCAGAAAAATAAAGTCTCTGCTAGGTTGATGTTGCCGCCTACATTGAAAATCAAGACCTCGTTCCCTTTTGAGTTAATGGCTGCTGATTTAGTAAGTTTACCACGGACTTCTCGGGGGCATATTGGCTGTTTAGTAGTTATTGATCATTGTTCTAAATGGTTGTCAGTTGTGCCTATTATGAACAAACAGAGTAAAACTGTTGTAGAAGCTTTCAAACATCGGGTTTTTCCGACATTGTTAAGATTACCCTGTCGTCTCTTGACTGATAACGGTCCTGAGTTTATTGGGGAAGTGTTTGAGAATTTTCTAGATGAGATGAACATATATCATGTTCGATCCACCCCATATAAACCTTCCAGTAATGGAGCAGTCGAAAGAGTAAATCAAACTGTAATTGAAATGTTACGCATTCTTGGTTCTTCCCAGGACTGGGATGAACAGCTACCTCGGGCAGTAATGATTTATAATAATACTGTACATAGAGAAATTCAAGTGTCGCCCTCTAAGTTCTTGTTAAATAATTGTCATCAGGGTGAAGATGTACCCTTAGTCTCGTGTCAGACTAGAGAATTTTGGTCTGAAGGCAATCGTAAAGTTGCGTCTTACAAGCTACATGAAGCAGTCTTGATCAAAGTAAATCATCTGGGTAATCTTACTACTAACAAGTTTCAACCACGGTATGCCGGTCCGTATATTATTAAGACCGTACACGTTAATGGGGTTACCTATGTTTTGGAGGACCTAAGCCTAGGCAAAGTCATTAAAGCTCACCATGTTCAGCTTAAATTGTGGAAAGAGCCACCGGTATATATTGTTCAACATATGGAACGTAGTCCCATTTTCAGTTTGTCGGGAGGTATTGGGAAAACTTTTCCATTTTGTCCCTCAGTGATAGGCTGTGGTGCTCCCGGTTGTGATTTTTCCGGTAGCGAATCAGATAATCCGGTCACTACGAGGGGAGGAGGGAAGATTACGTCTGGGAAAACGGATTTCTCTAAACGTACTTTGAATACACAGATCAAGGACAAGGTTAATTTTCAGACGGGTGAATCCAGAGATACTCCTAAAGTTCTAGTCAATGAGGACGGGTCATGCAGGTCTATAATGAAGACTCCTGGCTCTTATGAACGTAATCAGATTTTGAAATTGTCCAGGTCAGGTATGCCTGAAGTAGACAGACTTCTGGATATGTTAGTGCCCGAAATCCGTAAACCACGTATCTCTACTGGAGAAAGTATAACTCCTACCTCATCGTTTGTTGCAATTGATGCAGGATCTTTTCAGGGTGAAGCAGTTCTTCCAACTTATATGGATAGTTGGAATTTGTCCCCTATTTCTAAAGGTTATGAGGATCTTGCCAATAGTTCCATACCCGAGACAGCAGCTGGAAGTGTCCTGCAGGATTTGCATATGTTGTATAAGGATACTTCCAACTTGATAGAAGAAATGTAGGTGCCCTTGGAGCATTCAATGGTCGAAATTAATAATGTGGTTACAAGGAGCTTGATTGAAGATCCCAATTTTTCTGGGTTCAGTCCAGTGCATGGAATGCAGGTTGGACAAAATGTAATAGGAGAAGTGACTCCACTTAGTTCTCTGGGACCAGAGCTTGATAAGGCTACAGTTAAAACCCATATCACTGGGGAACATCTGTCACGTCATTCTCGATTGTTGAATGTTAGGAGTAGTCTTGAGGCATTAAGAGAGCAGTTGACTCAAAGTCGCCGACAACATAGGGACAGGTGTCTGGACTTGCGACAAAGAATTTCTGTTGGTTTGAAAGATGATAATGCGAGAGCATCGCCACCTCATACTCGTTCACGTGGTCGTGCACAAGATTTACCTTTAGTCCAGCCTAGAGTTTTGGAATGGAGGACGGGATCTGACTTTGAGGTTGGTGGGTGGCAGACGCAGGGGTAATACTTAGGTGATTGTGGGTAAAGATATATTTATCGTAAGTATCATTCTGAAGATGATATAGGTATGGTACTGTGTTGAAGAATTTGATTTCCGGGGAGTCATGAAGTTAAGGAGAGCTAGTAGGGAGGTATGAAGTAAATTTTGAGATTATTCCATATAGTGAACACTCCTACAATATTCCCACCCTTTATGTACAGAGAGAACACTGATATCTAGACTTTTGGTAGTTCAATAATTGTGCTCCTTACAATTTTATTTTATAATTTACAAATGGAAATTAAGATAAATCCAATTATCCTCACCGACAAAATTCTCCTTGCAAACTTTGAGTTTTGAAATTTTATAAACAACATGTACATTAAGTCTTTCGTTCTCTATGCCAAAAGACTGAAAATGTTGCGATTCTTTGCAAGCAAATGTATGCACGATATTTAATTTTTCTCTCATAAAAAAATCACAAAGATAAAGAGACTTCAAGAATCTATCAAGACGACCTGGAACATTGCTTACAAGTTTCCTTGGCAAACATTGCAGAAGTTGATTTAAGTAAATTGATATTTTTTTTGTCATTCCTTTTGAAAAGGAATAATATCTATATGAAAATATAATATTATGCTATTGTAATGTTTTTCTAAGATATTTTGAGATAAAAAATATAATGTTTCAGAGTGTGTGTGTGTGTGTGTGTGTG